>JAKYLM010000053.1:1800000-2100000 GCA_023634145.1 Thymallus thymallus
CGTCCCATTTCAACTAGCGTCAGGTGACCTGAACAACTAGCGTCCCATTTCAACTAGCGTCAGGTGACCTGAACAACTAGCGTCCCATTTCAACTAGCGTCAGGTGACCTGAACAACTAGCGTCCCATTTCAACTTGCGTCAGGTGACCTGAACAACTAGCGTCCCATTTCAACTAGCGTCAGGTGACCTGAAAAACTAGCGTCCCATTTCAACTTGCGTCAGCTGACCTGAACAACTAGCGTCCCATTTCAACTAGTCAGGTGACCTGAACAACTAGCGTCCCATTTCAACTAGCGTCAGGTGACCTGAACAACTAGCGTCCCTCTTCAACTAGCGTCAGGTGACCTGAACAACTAGCGTCCCATTTCAACTAGCGTCAGGTGACCTGAAAAACTAGCGTCCCATTTCAACTTGCGTCAGCTGACCTGAACAACTAGCGTCCCATTTCAACTAGCATCAGGTGACCTGAACAACTAGCGTCCCATTTCAACTAGCGTCAGGTGACCTGAACAACTAGAGTCCCATTTCAACTTGCGTCAGGTGACCTGAACAACTAGCGTCCCATTTCAACTAGCGTCAGGTGACCTGAAAAACTAGCGTCCCATTTCAACTTGCGTCAGCTGACCTGAACAACTAGCGTCCCATTTCAACTAGCATCAGGTGACCTGAACAACTAGCGTCCCATTTCAACTAGCGTCAGGTGACCTGAACAACTAACGTCCCTCTTCAACTAGCGTCAGGTGACCTGAACAACTAGCGTCCCATTTCAACTAGCGTCAGGTGACCTGAACAACTAGCGTCCCATTTCAACTTGCGTCAGGTGACCTGAACAACTAGCGTCCCATTTCAACTAGCGTCAGGTGACCTGAAAAACTAGCGTCCCATTTCAACTTGCGTCAGCTGACCTGAACAACTAGCGTCCCATTTCAACTAGTCAGGTGACCTGAACAACTAGCGTCCCATTTCAACTAGCGTCAGGTGACCTGAACAACTAGCGTCCCTCTTCAACTAGCGTCAGGTGACCTGAACAACTAGCGTCCCATTTCAACTAGCGTCAGGTGACCTGAAAAACTAGCGTCCCATTTCAACTTGCGTCAGCTGACCTGAACAACTAGCGTCCCATTTCAACTAGTCAGGTGACCTGAACAACTAGCGTCCCATTTCAACTAGCGTCAGGTGACCTGAACAACTAACGTCCCTCTTCAACTAGCGTCAGGTGACCTGAACAACTAGCGTCCCTCTTCAACTAGCGTCAGGTGACCTGAACAACTAGCGTCCCATTTCAACTAGCATCAGGTGACCTGAACAACTAGCGTCCCATTTCAACTAGCGTCAGGTGACCTGAACAACTAGCGTCCCATTTCAACTAGCGTCAGGTGACCTGAACAACTAGCGTCCCATTTCAACTAGCGTCAGGTGACCTGAACAACTAGCGTCCCATTTCAACTTGCGTCAGGTGACCTGAACAACTAGCGTCCCATTTCAACTAGCGTCAGGTGACCTGAAAAACTAGCGTCCCATTTCAACTTGCGTCAGCTGACCTGAACAACTAGCGTCCCATTTCAACTAGTCAGGTGACCTGAACAACTAGCGTCCCATTTCAACTAGCGTCAGGTGACCTGAACAACTAGCGTCCCTCTTCAACTAGCGTCAGGTGACCTGAACAACTAGCGTCCCATTTCAACTAGCGTCAGGTGACCTGAAAAACTAGCGTCCCATTTCAACTTGCGTCAGCTGACCTGAACAACTAGCGTCCCATTTCAACTAGTCAGGTGACCTGAACAACTAGCGTCCCATTTCAACTAGCGTCAGGTGACCTGAACAACTAACGTCCCTCTTCAACTAGCGTCAGGTGACCTGAACAACTAGCGTCCCTCTTCAACTAGCGTCAGGTGACCTGAACAACTAGCGTCCCATTTCAACTAGCATCAGGTGACCTGAACAACTAGCGTCCCATTTCAACTAGCGTCAGGTGACCTGAACAACTAGCGTCCCATTTCAACTAGCGTCAGGTGACCTGAACAACTAGCGTCCCATTTCAACTAGCGTCAGGTGACCTGAACAACTAGCGTCCCATTTCAACTTGCGTCAGGTGACCTGAACAACTAGCGTCCCATTTCAACTAGCGTCAGGTGACCTGAAAAACTAGCGTCCCATTTCAACTTAAGTCAGCTGACCTGAACAACTAGCGTCCCATTTCAACTAGTCAGGTGACCTGAACAACTAGCGTCCCATTTCAACTAGCGTCAGGTGACCTGAACAACTAGCGTCCCTCTTCAACTAGCGTCAGGTGACCTGAACAACTAGCGTCCCTCTTCAACTAGCGTCAGGTGACCTGAACAACTAGCGTCCCATTTCAACTAGCATCAGGTGACCTGAACAACTAGCGTCCCATTTCAACTAGCGTCAGGTGACCTGAACAACTAGCGTCCCATTTCAACTAGCGTCAGGTGACCTGAACAACTAGCGTCCCATTTCAACTAGCGTCAGGTGACCTGAACAACTAGCGTCCCTCTTCAACTAGCGTCAGGTGACCTGAACAACTAGCGTCCCTCTTCAACTAGCGTCAGGTGACCTGAACAACTAGCGTCCCTCTTCAACTAGCGTCAGGTGACCTGAACAACTAGCGTCCCATTTCAACTAGCGTCAGGTGACCTGAACAACTAGCGTCCCTCTTCAACTAGCGTCAGGTGACCTGAACAACTAGCGTCCCATTTCAACTAGCGTCAGGTGACCTGAACAACTAGCGTCCCACTTCAACTTGCGTCAGGTGACCTGAACAACTAGCGTCCCATTTCAACTTGCGTCAGGTGACCTGAACAACTAGCGTCCCATTTCAACTAGCGTCAGGTGACCTGAACAACTAGCGTCCCATTTCAACTTGCGTCAGGTGACCTGAACAACTAGCGTCCCATTTCAAATAGCGTCAGGTGACCTGAAAAACTAGCGTCCCATTTCAACTTGCGTCAGGTGACCTGAACAACTAGCGTCCCATTTCAACTAGTCAGGTGACCTGAACAACTAGCGTCCCATTTCAACTAGCGTCAGGTGACCTGAACAACTAGCGTCCCTCTTCAACTAGCGTCAGGTGACCTGAACAACTAGAGTCCCTCTTCAACTAGCGTCAGGTGACCTGAACAACTAGCGTCCCTCTTCAACTAGCGTCAGGTGACCTGAACAACTAGCGTCCCTCTTCAACTAGCGTCAGGTGACCTGAACAACTAGCGTCCCATTTCAACTAGCGTCAGGTGACCTGAACAACTAGCGTCCCATTTCAACTAGCGTCAGGTGACCTGAACAACTAGCGTACCATTTCAACTAGCGTCAGGTGACCTGAACACCTAGCGTCCCTCTTCAACTAGCGTCAGGTGACCTGAACAACTAGCGTCCCTCTTCAACTAGCGTCAGGTGACCTGAACAACTAGCGTCCCATTTCAACTAGCGTCAGGTGACCTGAAAAACTAGCGTCCCATTTCAACTTGCGTCAGCTGACCTGAACAACTAGCGTCCCATTTCAACTAGTCAGGTGACCTGAACAACTAGCGTCCCATTTCAACTAGCGTCAGGTGACCTGAACAACTAACGTCCCTCTTCAACTAGCGTCAGGTGACCTGAACAACTAGCGTCCCTCTTCAACTAGCGTCAGGTGACCTGAACAACTAGCGTCCCATTTCAACTAGCATCAGGTGACCTGAACAACTAGCGTCCCATTTCAACTAGCGTCAGGTGACCTGAACAACTAGCGTCCCATTTCAACTAGCGTCAGGTGACCTGAACAACTAGCGTCCCATTTCAACTAGCGTCAGGTGACCTGAACAACTAGCGTCCCATTTCAACTTGCGTCAGGTGACCTGAACAACTAGCGTCCCATTTCAACTAGCGTCAGGTGACCTGAAAAACTAGCGTCCCATTTCAACTTGCGTCAGCTGACCTGAACAACTAGCGTCCCATTTCAACTAGTCAGGTGACCTGAACAACTAGCGTCCCATTTCAACTAGCGTCAGGTGACCTGAACAACTAGCGTCCCTCTTCAACTAGCGTCAGGTGACCTGAACAACTAGCGTCCCATTTCAACTAGCGTCAGGTGACCTGAAAAACTAGCGTCCCATTTCAACTTGCGTCAGCTGACCTGAACAACTAGCGTCCCATTTCAACTAGTCAGGTGACCTGAACAACTAGCGTCCCATTTCAACTAGCGTCAGGTGACCTGAACAACTAACGTCCCTCTTCAACTAGCGTCAGGTGACCTGAACAACTAGCGTCCCTCTTCAACTAGCGTCAGGTGACCTGAACAACTAGCGTCCCATTTCAACTAGCATCAGGTGACCTGAACAACTAGCGTCCCATTTCAACTAGCGTCAGGTGACCTGAAAAACTAGCGTCCCATTTCAACTTAAGTCAGCTGACCTGAACAACTAGCGTCCCATTTCAACTAGTCAGGTGACCTGAACAACTAGCGTCCCATTTCAACTAGCGTCAGGTGACCTGAACAACTAGCGTCCCTCTTCAACTAGCGTCAGGTGACCTGAACAACTAGCGTCCCTCTTCAACTAGCGTCAGGTGACCTGAACAACTAGCGTCCCATTTCAACTAGCATCAGGTGACCTGAACAACTAGCGTCCCATTTCAACTAGCGTCAGGTGACCTGAACAACTAGCGTCCCATTTCAACTAGCGTCAGGTGACCTGAACAACTAGCGTCCCATTTCAACTAGCGTCAGGTGACCTGAACAACTAGCGTCCCTCTTCAACTAGCGTCAGGTGACCTGAACAACTAGCGTCCCTCTTCAACTAGCGTCAGGTGACCTGAACAACTAGCGTCCCTCTTCAACTAGCGTCAGGTGACCTGAACAACTAGCGTCCCATTTCAACTAGCGTCAGGTGACCTGAACAACTAGCGTCCCTCTTCAACTAGCGTCAGGTGACCTGAACAACTAGCGTCCCATTTCAACTAGCGTCAGGTGACCTGAACAACTAGCGTCCCACTTCAACTTGCGTCAGGTGACCTGAACAACTAGCGTCCCATTTCAACTTGCGTCAGGTGACCTGAACAACTAGCGTCCCATTTCAACTAGCGTCAGGTGACCTGAACAACTAGCGTCCCATTTCAACTTGCGTCAGGTGACCTGAACAACTAGCGTCCCATTTCAAATAGCGTCAGGTGACCTGTAAAACTAGCGTCCCATTTCAACTTGCGTCAGGTGACCTGAACAACTAGCGTCCCATTTCAACTAGTCAGGTGACCTGAACAACTAGCGTCCCATTTCAACTAGCGTCAGGTGACCTGAACAACTAGCGTCCCTCTTCAACTAGCGTCAGGTGACCTGAACAACTAGAGTCCCTCTTCAACTAGCGTCAGGTGACCTGAACAACTAGCGTCCCTCTTCAACTAGCGTCAGGTGACCTGAACAACTAGCGTCCCTCTTCAACTAGCGTCAGGTGACCTGAACAACTAGCGTCCCATTTCAACTAGCGTCAGGTGACCTGAACAACTAGCGTCCCATTTCAACTAGCGTCAGGTGACCTGAACAACTAGCGTACCATTTCAACTAGCGTCAGGTGACCTGAACACCTAGCGTCCCTCTTCAACTAGCGTCAGGTGACCTGAACAACTAGCGTCCCTCTTCAACTAGCGTCAGGTGACCTGAACAACTAGCGTCCCATTTCAACTAGCGTCAGGTGACCTGAAAAACTAGCGTCCCATTTCAACTTGCGTCAGCTGACCTGAACAACTAGCGTCCCATTTCAACTAGTCAGGTGACCTGAACAACTAGCGTCCCATTTCAACTAGCGTCAGGTGACCTGAACAACTAACGTCCCTCTTCAACTAGCGTCAGGTGACCTGAACAACTAGCGTCCCTCTTCAACTAGCGTCAGGTGACCTGAACAACTAGCGTCCCATTTCAACTAGCATCAGGTGACCTGAACAACTAGCGTCCCATTTCAACTAGCGTCAGGTGACCTGAACAACTAGCGTCCCATTTCAACTAGCGTCAGGTGACCTGAACAACTAGCGTCCCATTTCAACTAGCGTCAGGTGACCTGAACAACTAGCGTCCCATTTCAACTTGCGTCAGGTGACCTGAACAACTAGCGTCCCATTTCAACTAGCGTCAGGTGACCTGAAAAACTAGCGTCCCATTTCAACTTGCGTCAGCTGACCTGAACAACTAGCGTCCCATTTCAACTAGTCAGGTGACCTGAACAACTAGCGTCCCATTTCAACTAGCGTCAGGTGACCTGAACAACTAGCGTCCCTCTTCAACTAGCGTCAGGTGACCTGAACAACTAGCGTCCCATTTCAACTAGCGTCAGGTGACCTGAAAAACTAGCGTCCCATTTCAACTTGCGTCAGCTGACCTGAACAACTAGCGTCCCATTTCAACTAGTCAGGTGACCTGAACAACTAGCGTCCCATTTCAACTAGCGTCAGGTGACCTGAACAACTAACGTCCCTCTTCAACTAGCGTCAGGTGACCTGAACAACTAGCGTCCCTCTTCAACTAGCGTCAGGTGACCTGAACAACTAGCGTCCCATTTCAACTAGCATCAGGTGACCTGAACAACTAGCGTCCCATTTCAACTAGCGTCAGGTGACCTGAACAACTAGAGTCCCATTTCAACTAGCGTCAGGTGACCTGAACAACTAGCGTCCCATTTCAACTAGCGTCAGGTGACCTGAACAACTAGCGTCCCATTTCAACTTGCGTCAGGTGACCTGAACAACTAGCGTCCCATTTCAACTAGCGTCAGGTGACCTGAAAAACTAGCGTCCCATTTCAACTTAAGTCAGCTGACCTGAACAACTAGCGTCCCATTTCAACTAGTCAGGTGACCTGAACAACTAGCGTCCCATTTCAACTAGCGTCAGGTGACCTGAACAACTAGCGTCCCTCTTCAACTAGCGTCAGGTGACCTGAACAACTAGCGTCCCTCTTCAACTAGCGTCAGGTGACCTGAACAACTAGCGTCCCATTTCAACTAGCATCAGGTGACCTGAACAACTAGCGTCCCATTTCAACTAGCGTCAGGTGACCTGAACAACTAGCGTCCCATTTCAACTAGCGTCAGGTGACCTGAACAACTAGCGTCCCATTTACACTAGCGTCAGGTGACCTGAACAACTAGCGTCCCTCTTCAACTAGCGTCAGGTGACCTGAACAACTAGCGTCCCTCTTCAACTAGCGTCAGGTGACCTGAACAACTAGCGTCCCTCTTCAACTAGCGTCAGGTGACCTGAACAACTAGCGTCCCATTTCAACTAGCGTCAGGTGACCTGAACAACTAGCGTCCCTCTTCAACTAGCGTCAGGTGACCTGAACAACTAGCGTCCCATTTCAACTAGCGTCAGGTGACCTGAACAACTAGCGTCCCACTTCAACTTGCGTCAGGTGACCTGAACAACTAGCGTCCCATTTCAACTTGCGTCAGGTGACCTGAACAACTAGCGTCCCATTTCAACTAGCGTCAGGTGACCTGAACAACTAGCGTCCCATTTCAACTTGCGTCAGGTGACCTGAACAACTAGCGTCCCATTTCAAATAGCGTCAGGTGACCTGAAAAACTAGCGTCCCATTTCAACTTGCGTCAGGTGACCTGAACAACTAGCGTCCCATTTCAACTAGTCAGGTGACCTGAACAACTAGCGTCCCATTTCAACTAGCGTCAGGTGACCTGAACAACTAGCGTCCCTCTCCAACTAGCGTCAGGTGACCTGAACAACTAGAGTCCCTCTTCAACTAGCGTCAGGTGACCTGAACAACTAGCGTCCCTCTTCAACTAGCGTCAGGTGACCTGAACAACTAGCGTCCCTCTTCAACTAGCGTCAGGTGACCTGAACAACTAGCGTCCCATTTCAACTAGCGTCAGGTGACCTGAACAACTAGCGTCCCATTTCAACTAGCGTCAGGTGACCTGAACAACTAGCGTACCATTTCAACTAGCGTCAGGTGACCTGAACACCTAGCGTCCCTCTTCAACTAGCGTCAGGTGACCTGAACAACTAGCGTCCCTCTTCAACTAGCGTCAGGTGACCTGAACAACTATCGTCCCTCTTCAACTAGCGTCAGGTGACCTGAACAACTAGTGTCCCTCTTCAACTAGAGTCAGGTGACCAGAACAACTAGCGTCCCTCTTCAACTAGCGTGAGGTGACCTGAACAACTAGCGTCCCTCTTCAACTAGCGTCAGGTGACCTGAACAACTAGCGTCCCATTTCAACTAGCGTCAGGTGACCTGAACAACTAGCGTCCCTCTTCAACTAGCGTCAGGTGACCTGAACAACTAGCGTCCCATTTCAACTAGCGTCAGGTGACCTGAACAACTAGCGTCCCACTTCAACTTGCGTCAGGTGACCTGAACAACTAGCGTCCCATTTCAACTTGCGTCAGGTGACCTGAACAACTAGCGTCCCATTTCAACTAGCGTCAGGTGACCTGAACAACTAGCGTCCCATTTCAACTTGCGTCAGGTGACCTGAACAACTAGCGTCCCATTTCAAATAGCGTCAGGTGACCTGAAAAACTAGCGTCCCATTTCAACTTGCGTCAGGTGACCTGAACAACTAGCGTCCCATTTCAACTAGTCAGGTGACCTGAACAACTAGCGTCCCATTTCAACTAGCGTCAGGTGACCTGAACAACTAGCGTCCCTCTTCAACTAGCGTCAGGTGACCTGAACAACTAGAGTCCCTCTTCAACTAGCGTCAGGTGACCTGAACAACTAGCGTCCCTCTTCAACTAGCGTCAGGTGACCTGAACAACTAGCGTCCCTCTTCAACTAGCGTCAGGTGACCTGAACAACTAGCGTCCCATTTCAACTAGCGTCAGGTGACCTGAACAACTAGCGTTCCATTTCAACTAGCGTCAGGTGACCTGAACAACTAGCGTACCATTTCAACTAGCGTCAGGTGACCTGAACACCTAGCGTCCCTCTTCAACTAGCGTCAGGTGACCTGAACAACTAGCGTCCCTCTTCAACTAGCGTCAGGTGACCTGAACAACTATCGTCCCTCTTCAACTAGCGTCAGGTGACCTGAACAACTAGTGTCCCTCTTCAACTAGAGTCAGGTGACCAGAACAACTAGCGTCCCTCTTCAACTAGCGTGAGGTGACCTGAACAACTAGCGTCCCTCTTCAACTGGCGTCAGGTGACCTGAACAACTAGCGTCCCATTTCAACTAGCGTCAGGTGACCTGAACAACTAGCGTCCCTCTTCAACTAGCGTCAGGTGACCTGAACAACTAGCGTCCCATTTCAACTAGCGTCAGGTGACCTGAACAACTAGCGTCCCATTTCAACTTGCGTCAGGTGACCTGAACAACTAGCGTCCCATTTCAACTAGCGTCAGGTGACCTGAACAACTAGCGTCCCTCTTCAACTAGCGTCAGGTGACCTGAACAACTAGCGTCCCATTTCAACTAGCGTCAGGTGACCTGAACAACTAGCGTCCCATTTCAACTTGCGTCAGGTGACCTGAACAACTAGCGTCCCATTTCAACTAGCGTCAGGTGACCTGAACAACTAGCGTCCCTCTTCAACTAGCGTCAGGTGACCTGAACAACTAGCGTCCCTCTTCAACTAGCGTCAGGTGACCAGAACAACTAGCGTCCCTCTTCAACTAGCGTCAGGTGACCTGAACAACTAGCGTCCCTCTTCAACTAGCGTCAGGTGACCTGAACAACTAGCGTCCCATTTCAACTAGCGTCAGGTGACCTGAACAACTAGCGTCCCTCTTCAACTAGCGTCAGGTGACCTGAACAACTAGCGTCCCACTTCAACTTGCGTCAGGTGACCTGAACAACTAGCGTCCCATTTCAACTTGCGTCAGGTGACCTGAACAACTAGCGTCCCATTTCAACTAGCGTCAGGTGACCTGAACAACTAGCGTCCCATTTCAACTTGCGTCAGGTGACCTGAACAACTAGCGTCCCATTTCAAATAGCGTCAGGTGACCTGAAAAACTAGCGTCCCATTTCAACTTGCGTCAGGTGACCTGAACAACTAGCGTCCCATTTCAACTAGTCAGGTGACCTGAACAACTAGCGTCCCATTTCAACTAGCGTCAGGTGACCTGAACAACTAGCGTCCCTCTTCAACTAGCGTCAGGTGACCTGAACAACTAGAGTCCCTCTTCAACTAGCGTCAGGTGACCTGAACAACTAGCGTCCCTCTTCAACTAGCGTCAGGTGACCTGAACAACTAGCGTCCCTCTTCAACTAGCGTCAGGTGACCTGAACAACTAGCGTCCCTCTTCAACTAGCGTCAGGTGACCTGAACAACTAGCGTCCCTCTTCAACTAGAGTCAGGTGACCTGAACAACTAGCGTCCCTCTTCAACTAGCGTCAGGTGACCTGAACAACTAGCGTCCCTCTTCAACTAGAGTCAGGTGACCAGAACAACTAGCGTCCCTCTTCAACTAGCGTCAGGTGACCTGAACAACTAGCGTCCCTCTTCAACTAGCGTCAGGTGACCTGAACAACTAGCGTCCCATTTCAACTAGCGTCAGGTGACCTGAACAACTAGCGTCCCTCTTCAACTAGCGTCAGGTGACCTGAACAACTAGCGTCCCACTTCAACTTGCGTCAGGTGACCTGAACAACTAGCGTCCCATTTCAACTTGCGTCAGGTGACCTGAACAACTAGCGTCCCATTTCAACTAGCGTCAGGTGACCTGAACAACTAGCGTCCCATTTCAACTTGCGTCAGGTGACCTGAACAACTAGCGTCCCATTTCAACTAGCGTCAGGTGACCTGAAAAACTAGCGTCCCATTTCAACTAGCGTCAGGTGACCTGAACAACTAGCGTCCCTCTTCAACTAGCGTCAGGTGACCTGAACAACTAGCGTCCCTCTTCAACTAGCGTCAGGTGACCTGAACAACTAGCGTCCCATTTCAACTAGCGTCAGGTGACCTGAACAACTAGCGTCCCATTTCAACTAGCGTCAGGTGACCTGAACAACTAGCGTCCCATTTCAACTTGCGTCAGGTGACCTGAACAACTAGCGTCCCATTTCAACTAGCGTCAGGTGACCTGAAAAACTAGCGTCCCATTTCAACTTGCGTCAGCTGACCTGAACAACTAGCGTCCCATTTCAACTAGCGTCAGGTGACCTGAAAAACTAGCGTCCCATTTCAACTTGCGTCAGCTGACCTGAACAACTAGCGTCCCATTTCAACTAGTCAGGTGACCTGAACAACTAGCGTCCCATTTCAACTAGCGTCAGGTGACCTGAACAACTAACGTCCCTCTTCAACTAGCGTCAGGTGACCTGAACAACTAGCGTCCCTCTTCAACTAGCGTCAGGTGACCTGAACAACTAGCGTCCCATTTCAACTAGCATCAGGTGACCTGAACAACTAGCGTCCCATTTCAACTAGCGTCAGGTGACCTGAACAACTAGCGTCCCATTTCAACTAGCGTCAGGTGACCTGAACAACTAGCGTCCCATTTCAACTTGCGTCAGGTGACCTGAACAACTAGCGTCCCATTTCAACTAGCGTCAGGTGACCTGAAAAACTAGCGTCCCATTTCAACTTGCGTCAGCTGACCTGAACAACTAGCGTCCCATTTCAACTAGTCAGGTGACCTGAACAACTAGCGTCCCATTTCAACTAGCGTCAGGTGACCTGAACAACTAGCGTCCCTCTTCAACTAGCGTCAGGTGACCTGAACAACTAGCGTCCCATTTCAACTAGCGTCAGGTGACCTGAAAAACTAGCGTCCCATTTCAACTTGCGTCAGCTGACCTGAACAACTAGCGTCCCATTTCAACTAGTCAGGTGACCTGAACAACTAGCGTCCCATTTCAACTAGCGTCAGGTGACCTGAACAACTAACGTCCCTCTTCAACTAGCGTCAGGTGACCTGAACAACTAGCGTCCCTCTTCAACTAGCGTCAGGTGACCTGAACAACTAGCGTCCCATTTCAACTAGCATCAGGTGACCTGAACAACTAGCGTCCCATTTCAACTAGCGTCAGGTGACCTGAACAACTAGCGTCCCATTTCAACTAGCGTCAGGTGACCTGAACAACTAGCGTCCCATTTCAACTAGCGTCAGGTGACCTGAACAACTAGCGTCCCATTTCAACTTGCGTCAGGTGACCTGAACAACTAGTGTCCCTCTTCAACTAGAGTCAGGTGACCAGAACAACTAGCGTCCCTCTTCAACTAGCGTGAGGTGACCTGAACAACTAGCGTCCCTCTTCAACTGGCGTCAGGTGACCTGAACAACTAGCGTCCCATTTCAACTAGCGTCAGGTGACCTGAACAACTAGCGTCCCTCTTCAACTAGCGTCAGGTGACCTGAACAACTAGCGTCCCATTTCAACTAGCGTCAGGTGACCTGAACAACTAGCGTCCCATTTCAACTTGCGTCAGGTGACCTGAACAACTAGCGTCCCATTTCAACTAGCGTCAGGTGACCTGAACAACTAGCGTCCCTCTTCAACTAGCGTCAGGTGACCTGAACAACTAGCGTCCCATTTCAACTAGCGTCAGGTGACCTGAACAACTAGCGTCCCATTTCAACTTGCGTCAGGTGACCTGAACAACTAGCGTCCCATTTCAACTAGCGTCAGGTGACCTGAACAACTAGCGTCCCTCTTCAACTAGCGTCAGGTGACCTGAACAACTAGCGTCCCTCTTCAACTAGCGTCAGGTGACCAGAACAACTAGCGTCCCTCTTCAACTAGCGTCAGGTGACCTGAACAACTAGCGTCCCTCTTCAACTAGCGTCAGGTGACCTGAACAACTAGCGTCCCATTTCAACTAGCGTCAGGTGACCTAAACAACTAGCGTCCCTCTTCAACTAGCGTCAGGTGACCTGAACAACTAGCGTCCCACTTCAACTTGCGTCAGGTGACCTGAACAACTAGCGTCCCATTTCAACTTGCGTCAGGTGACCTGAACAACTAGCGTCCCATTTCAACTAGCGTCAGGTGACCTGAACAACTAGCGTCCCATTTCAACTTGCGTCAGGTGACCTGAACAACTAGCGTCCCATTTCAAATAGCGTCAGGTGACCTGAAAAACTAGCGTCCCATTTCAACTTGCGTCAGGTGACCTGAACAACTAGCGTCCCATTTCAACTAGTCAGGTGACCTGAACAACTAGCGTCCCATTTCAACTAGCGTCAGGTGACCTGAACAACTAGCGTCCCTCTTCAACTAGCGTCAGGTGACCTGAACAACTAGAGTCCCTCTTCAACTAGCGTCAGGTGACCTGAACAACTAGCGTCCCTCTTCAACTAGCGTCAGGTGACCTGAACAACTAGCGTCCCTCTTCAACTAGCGTCAGGTGACCTGAACAACTAGCGTCCCTCTTCAACTAGCGTCAGGTGACCTGAACAACTAGCGTCCCTCTTCAACTAGAGTCAGGTGACCTGAACAACTAGCGTCCCTCTTCAACTAGCGTCAGGTGACCTGAACAACTAGCGTCCCTCTTCAACTAGAGTCAGGTGACCAGAACAACTAGCGTCCCTCTTCAACTAGCGTCAGGTGACCTGAACAACTAGCGTCCCTCTTCAACTAGCGTCAGGTGACCTGAACAACTAGCGTCCCATTTCAACTAGCGTCAGGTGACCTGAACAACTAGCGTCCCTCTTCAACTAGCGTCAGGTGACCTGAACAACTAGCGTCCCACTTCAACTTGCGTCAGGTGACCTGAACAACTAGCGTCCCATTTCAACTTGCGTCAGGTGACCTGAACAACTAGCGTCCCATTTCAACTAGCGTCAGGTGACCTGAACAACTAGCGTCCCATTTCAACTTGCGTCAGGTGACCTGAACAACTAGCGTCCCATTTCAACTAGCGTCAGGTGACCTGAAAAACTAGCGTCCCATTTCAACTAGCGTCAGGTGACCTGAACAACTAGCATCCCTCTTCAACTAGCGTCAGGTGACCTGAACAACTAGCGTCCCTCTTCAACTAGCGTCAGGTGACCTGAACAACTAGCGTCCCATTTCAACTAGCGTCAGGTGACCTGAACAACTAGCGTCCCATTTCAACTAGCGTCAGGTGACCTGAACAACTAGCGTCCCATTTCAACTTGCGTCAGGTGACCTGAACAACTAGCGTCCCATTTCAACTAGCGTCAGGTGACCTGAAAAACTAGCGTCCCATTTCAACTTGCGTCAGCTGACCTGAACAACTAGCGTCCCATTTCAACTAGCGTCAGGTGACCTGAAAAACTAGCGTCCCATTTCAACTTGCGTCAGCTGACCTGAACAACTAGCGTCCCATTTCAACTAGTCAGGTGACCTGAACAACTAGCGTCCCATTTCAACTAGCGTCAGGTGACCTGAACAACTAACGTCCCTCTTCAACTAGCGTCAGGTGACCTGAACAACTAGCGTCCCTCTTCAACTAGCGTCAGGTGACCTGAACAACTAGCGTCCCATTTCAACTAGCATCAGGTGACCTGAACAACTAGCGTCCCATTTCAACTAGCGTCAGGTGACCTGAACAACTAGCGTCCCATTTCAACTAGCGTCAGGTGACCTGAACAACTAGCGTCCCATTTCAACTTGCGTCAGGTGACCTGAACAACTAGCGTCCCATTTCAACTAGCGTCAGGTGACCTGAAAAACTAGCGTCCCATTTCAACTTGCGTCAGCTGACCTGAACAACTAGCGTCCCATTTCAACTAGTCAGGTGACCTGAACAACTAGCGTCCCATTTCAACTAGCGTCAGGTGACCTGAACAACTAGCGTCCCTCTTCAACTAGCGTCAGGTGACCTGAACAACTAGCGTCCCATTTCAACTAGCGTCAGGTGACCTGAAAAACTAGCGTCCCATTTCAACTTGCGTCAGCTGACCTGAACAACTAGCGTCCCATTTCAACTAGTCAGGTGACCTGAACAACTAGCGTCCCATTTCAACTAGCGTCAGGTGACCTGAACAACTAACGTCCCTCTTCAACTAGCGTCAGGTGACCTGAACAACTAGCGTCCCTCTTCAACTAGCGTCAGGTGACCTGAACAACTAGCGTCCCATTTCAACTAGCATCAGGTGACCTGAACAACTAGCGTCCCATTTCAACTAGCGTCAGGTGACCTGAACAACTAGCGTCCCATTTCAACTAGCGTCAGGTGACCTGAACAACTAGCGTCCCATTTCAACTAGCGTCAGGTGACCTGAACAACTAGCGTCCCATTTCAACTTGCGTCAGGTGACCTGAACAACTAGCGTCCCATTTCAACTAGCGTCAGGTGACCTGAAAAACTAGCGTCCCATTTCAACTTGCGTCAGCTGACCTGAACAACTAGCGTCCCATTTCAACTAGTCAGGTGACCTGAACAACTAGCGTCCCATTTCAACTAGCGTCAGGTGACCTGAACAACTAGCGTCCCTCTTCAACTAGCGTCAGGTGACCTGAACAACTAGCGTCCCTCTTCAACTAGCGTCAGGTGACCTGAACAACTAGCGTCCCATTTCAACTAGCATCAGGTGACCTGAACAACTAGCGTCCCATTTCAACTAGCGTCAGGTGACCTGAACAACTAGCGTCCCATTTCAACTAGCGTCAGGTGACCTGAACAACTAGCGTCCCTCTTCAACTAGCGTCAGGTGACCTGAACAACTAGCGTCCCTCTTCAACTAGCGTCAGGTGACCTGAACAACTAGCGTCCCTCTTCAACTAGCGTCAGGTGACCAGAACAACTAGCGTCCCTATTCAACTAGCGTCAGGTGACCTGAACAACTAGCGTCCCTCTTCAACTAGCGTCAGGTGACCTGAACAACTAGCGTCCCATTTCAACTAGCGTCAGGTGACCTGAACAACTAGCGTCCCTCTTCAACTAGCGTCAGGTGACCTGAACAACTAGCGTCCCACTTCAACTTGCGTCAGGTGACCTGAACAACTAGCGTCCCATTTCAACTTGCGTCAGGTGACCTGAACAACTAGCGTCCCATTTCAACTAGCGTCAGGTGACCTGAACAACTAGCGTCCCATTTCAACTTGCGTCAGGTGACCTGAACAACTAGCGTCCCATTTCAAATAGCGTCAGGTGACCTGAAAAACTAGCGTCCCATTTCAACTTGCGTCAGGTGACCTGAACAACTAGCGTCCCATTTCAACTAGTCAGGTGACCTGAACAACTAGCGTCCCATTTCAACTAGCGTCAGGTGACCTGAACAACTAGCGTCCCTCTTCAACTAGCGTCAGGTGACCTGAACAACTAGCGTCCCTCTTCAACTAGCGTCAGGTGACCTGAACAACTAGAGTCTCTCTTCAACTAGCGTCAGGTGACCTGAACAACTAGCGTCCCTCTTCAACTAGCGTCAGGTGACCTGAACAACTAGCGTCCCTCTTCAACTAGCGTCAGGTGACCTGAACAACTAGCGTCCCATTTCAACTAGCGTCAGGTGACCTGAACAACTAGCGTCCCATTTCAACTAGCGTCAGGTGACCTGAACAACTAGCGTACCATTTCAACTAGCGTCAGGTGACCTGAACACCTAGCGTCCCTCTTCAACTAGCGTCAGGTGACCTGAACAACTAGCGTCCCTCTTCAACTAGCGTCAGGTGACCTGAACAACTAGCGTCCCTCTTCAACTAGCGTCAGGTGACCTGAACAACTAGCGTCCCTCTTCAACTAGAGTCAGGTGACCAGAACAACTAGCGTCCCTCTTCAACTAGCGTCAGGTGACCTGAACAACTAGCGTTCCTCTTCAACTAGCGTCAGGTGACCTGAACAACTAGCGTCCCATTTCAACTAGCGTCAGGTGACCTGAACAACTAGCGTCCCTCTTCAACTAGCGTCAGGTGACCTGAACAACTAGCGTCCCACTTCAACTTGCGTCAGGTGACCTGAACAACTAGCGTCCCATTTCAACTTGCGTCAGGTGACCTGAACAACTAGCGTCCCATTTCAACTAGCGTCAGGTGACCTGAACAACTAGCGTCCCATTTCAACTTGCGTCAGGTGACCTGAACAACTAGCGTCCCATTTCAACTAGCGTCAGGTGACCTGAAAAACTAGCGTCCCATTTCAACTAGCGTCAGGTGACCTGAACAACTAGCGTCCCTCTTCAACTAGCGTCAGGTGACCTGAACAACTAGCGTCCCTCTTCAACTAGCGTCAGGTGACCTGAACAACTAGCGTCCCATTTCAACTAGCATCAGGTGACCTGAACAACTAGCGTCCCATTTCAACTAGCGTCAGGTGACCTGAACAACTAGCGTCCCATTTCAACTTGCGTCAGGTGACCTGAACAACTAGCGTCCCATTTCAACTAGCGTCAGGTGACCTGAAAAACTAGCGTCCCATTTCAACTTGCGTCAGCTGACCTGAACAACTAGCGTCCCATTTCAACTAGTCAGGTGACCTGAACAACTAGCGTCCCATTTCAACTAGCGTCAGGTGACCTGAACAACTAGCGTCCCATTTCAACTAGCGTCAGGTGACCTGAACAACTAGCGTCCCTCTTCAACTAGCGTCAGGTGACCTGAACAACTAGCGTCCCATTTCAACTAGCGTCAGGTGACCTGAACAACTAGCGTCCCATTTCAACTTGCGTCAGTTGACCTGAACAACTAGCGTCCCATTTCAACTAGCGTCAGGTGACCTGAACAACTAGAGTCCCTCTTCAACTAGCGTCAGGTGACCTGAAAAACTAGCGTCCCATTTCAACTTGCGTCAGCTGACCTGAACAACTAGCGTCCCATTTCAACTAGTCAGGTGACCTGAACAACTAGCGTCCCATTTCAACTAGCGTCAGGTGACCTGAACAACTAGCGTCCCTCTTCAACTAGCGTCAGGTGACCTGAACAACTAGCGTCCCATTTCAACTAGCGTCAGGTGACCTGAAAAACTAGCGTCCCATTTCAACTTGCGTCAGCTGACCTGAACAACTAGCGTCCCATTTCAACTAGTCAGGTGACCTGAACAACTAGCGTCCCATTTCAACTAGCGTCAGGTGACCTGAACAACTAACGTCCCTCTTCAACTAGCGTCAGGTGACCTGAACAACTAGCGTCCCTCTTCAACTAGCGTCAGGTGACCTGAACAACTAGCGTCCCATTTCAACTAGCATCAGGTGACCTGAACAACTAGCGTCCCATTTCAACTAGCGTCAGGTGACCTGAACAACTAGCGTCCCATTTCAACTAGCGTCAGGTGACCTGAACAACTAGCGTCCCATTTCAACTAGCGTCAGGTGACCTGAACAACTAGCGTCCCATTTCAACTTGCGTCAGGTGACCTGAACAACTAGCGTCCCATTTCAACTAGCGTCAGGTGACCTGAAAAACTAGCGTCCCATTTCAACTTGCGTCAGCTGACCTGAACAACTAGCGTCCCATTTCAACTAGTCAGGTGACCTGAACAACTAGCGTCCCATTTCAACTAGCGTCAGGTGACCTGAACAACTAGCGTCCCTCTTCAACTAGCGTCAGGTGACCTGAACAACTAGCGTCCCTCTTCAACTAGCGTCAGGTGACCTGAACAACTAGAGTCCCATTTCAACTAGCATCAGGTGACCTGAACAACTAGCGTCCCATTTCAACTAGCGTCAGGTGACCTGAACAACTAGCGTCCCATTTCAACTAGCGTCAGGTGACCTGAACAACTAGCGTCCCTCTTCAACTAGCGTCAGGTGACCTGAACAACTAGCGTCCCTCTTCAACTAGCGTCAGGTGACCTGAACAACTAGCGTCCCTCTTCAACTAGCGTCAGGTGACCAGAACAACTAGCGTCCCTCTTCAACTAGCGTCAGGTGACCTGAACAACTAGCGTCCCTCTTCAACTAGCGTCAGGTGACCTGAACAACTAGCGTCCCATTTCAACTAGCGTCAGGTGACCTGAACAACTAGCGTCCCTCTTCAACTAGCGTCAGGTGACCTGAACAACTAGCGTCCCACTTCAACTTGCGTCAGGTGACCTGAACAACTAGCGTCCCATTTCAACTTGCGTCAGGTGACCTGAACAACTAGCGTCCCATTTCAACTAGCGTCAGGTGACCTGAACAACTAGCGTCCCATTTCAACTTGCGTCAGGTGACCTGAACAACTAGCGTCCCATTTCAAATAGCGTCAGGTGACCTGAAAAACTAGCGTCCCATTTCAACTTGCGTCAGGTGACCTGAACAACTAGCGTCCCATTTCAACTAGTCAGGTGACCTGAACAACTAGCGTCCCATTTCAACTAGCGTCAGGTGACCTGAACAACTAGCGTCCCTCTTCAACTAGCGTCAGGTGACCTGAACAACTAGCGTCCCTCTTCAACTAGCGTCAGGTGACCTGAACAACTAGAGTCTCTCTTCAACTAGCGTCAGGTGACCTGAACAACTAGCGTCCCTCTTCAACTAGCGTCAGGTGACCTGAACAACTAGCGTCCCTCTTCAACTAGCGTCAGGTGACCTGAACAACTAGCGTCCCATTTCAACTAGCGTCAGGTGACCTGAACAACTAGCGTCCCATTTCAACTAGCGTCAGGTGACCTGAACAACTAGCGTACCATTTCAACTAGCGTCAGGTGACCTGAACACCTAGCGTCCCTCTTCAACTAGCGTCAGGTGACCTGAACAACTAGCGTCCCTCTTCAACTAGCGTCAGGTGACCTGAACAACTAGCGTCCCTCTTCAACTAGCGTCAGGTGACCTGAACAACTAGCGTCCCTCTTCAACTAGAGTCAGGTGACCAGAACAACTAGCGTCCCTCTTCAACTAGCGTCAGGTGACCTGAACAACTAGCGTTCCTCTTCAACTAGCGTCAGGTGACCTGAACAACTAGCGTCCCATTTCAACTAGCGTCAGGTGACCTGAACAACTAGCGTCCCTCTTCAACTAGCGTCAGGTGACCTGAACAACTAGCGTCCCACTTCAACTTGCGTCAGGTGACCTGAACAACTAGCGTCCCATTTCAACTTGCGTCAGGTGACCTGAACAACTAGCGTCCCATTTCAACTAGCGTCAGGTGACCTGAACAACTAGCGTCCCATTTCAACTTGCGTCAGGTGACCTGAACAACTAGCGTCCCATTTCAACTAGCGTCAGGTGACCTGAAAAACTAGCGTCCCATTTCAACTAGCGTCAGGTGACCTGAACAACTAGCGTCCCTCTTCAACTAGCGTCAGGTGACCTGAACAACTAGCGTCCCTCTTCAACTAGCGTCAGGTGACCTGAACAACTAGCGTCCCATTTCAACTAGCATCAGGTGACCTGAACAACTAGCGTCCCATTTCAACTAGCGTCAGGTGACCTGAACAACTAGCGTCCCATTTCAACTTGCGTCAGGTGACCTGAACAACTAGCGTCCCATTTCAACTAGCGTCAGGTGACCTGAAAAACTAGCGTCCCATTTCAACTTGCGTCAGCTGACCTGAACAACTAGCGTCCCATTTCAACTAGTCAGGTGACCTGAACAACTAGCGTCCCATTTCAACTAGCGTCAGGTGACCTGAACAACTAGCGTCCCATTTCAACTAGCGTCAGGTGACCTGAACAACTAGCGTCCCTCTTCAACTAGCGTCAGGTGACCTGAACAACTAGCGTCCCATTTCAACTAGCGTCAGGTGACCTGAACAACTAGCGTCCCATTTCAACTTGCGTCAGTTGACCTGAACAACTAGCGTCCCATTTCAACTAGCGTCAGGTGACCTGAACAACTAGAGTCCCTCTTCAACTAGCGTCAGGTGACCTGAACAACTAGTGTCCCATTTCAACTAGCGTCAGGTGAACTGAACAACTAGAGTCCCATTTCAACTTGCGTCAGGTGACCTGAACAACTAGTGTAAGGATGATGAAAATGATGTAATACTGATACATGGAATGGGTTGATGTAAGTTAAAAGGTACTTAAAATCGTCCATTAAAAGGAGAAAGTAAAAATACATTTATGGTCTGTAGATCGGTAATCCATTGCTTTTTGAGTAAAAGAGGCTAAATAGGTTAATAGGATAAAAAGAATATCTGTGTTTAAAATACTGTTTTATTTAACTTCTATAACATTTTGGGGAAATGCACCTTAAAGTACAATATGCAGTGTTTGTTTGTTTACATAAGTTCCACTTTCTTTGTTGCCATAAGTTTAACTACCAGTTTGTGATCCGAGGATCTGGGAACGATTGCTAATGCCTCGTTCATTCCGTACGGAACGTGTGGCTTACGTTCGTCCATTATTATTTGGACTTGACTGAAGCAACATCGTGTCCGTGTGGTACTTTCTATTTCCCCTTTTACAGGTAAGAACGAAGGTTGTATTATGTTTGAATGATTTATATATGTGTTTAATACTGTAAGGAAAATGCGGGGAGTAAATGTTAAGGATTGTAGTAATTTATGTAGGCGCATTTAGCAGGCTAAACATGAAGTGTTGTTTCAGTGTAGCCTGTGTGCTAGCTGTGTCGTGGATCGAGGATCAAAAGTGGCGGGAATGAAACACCGTTGCCGCCGTTTTCCCTGTGTGTATTAGCTTTATATAATAGGGATAAGGTAAAAGTGCTATTGTTGAAGTTTAAGAAAAAGGAGTGTTTAATGTGAAGAGGCAAGATAGTTTATATGTTTAAGTGCAACGTTACTGAGGGTAAAATGTTAAGAGTATTATAATAACTATAAACAGCAGTAATTAGCATTACAGAATATCTTCGATGGTGTTGTTTATTGTTCTAAACACTTTACAGGGTTAAGTTAAATCTATTTATGTTTAAATAATCTGTTTTATTAAATGTACTGTTTCAAGGTTATTTGCCAATACTGTTTTAAGATGCTGTAAATATGTTTTGATATCTCTTTGGTAACTCACTCTAAAGGTTAACTCAGGTATTTTAGTAATATGGAGTTATAACTGACCAGCTGATATTTTTCCTGATTGTGTAGTTTCTTAGAGGGACATTTATGTTGTGCAAAGGGAAAATAACATGTTTAATTGTGATATTGTGTAAACATGTTATTATGCTAATGCATTATTATTTGGACTTGACTGAAGCAACATCGTGTCCATGTGGTACTTTCTATTTCCCCTTTTACAGGGGGCGCAACATTAGCGTCCCATTTCAACTAGCGTCAGGTGACCTGAACAACTAGCGTCCCTCTTCAACTAGCGTCAGGTGACCTGAACAACTAGCGTCCCTCTTCAACTAGCGTCAGGTGACCTGAACAACTAGCGTCCCTCTTCAACTAGCGTCAGGTGACCAGAACAACTAGCGTCCCTCTTCAACTAGCGTCAGGTGACCTGAACAACTAGCGTCCCTCTTCAACTTGCGTCAGGTGACCTGAACAACTAGCGTCCCATTTCAACTAGTCAGGTGACCTGAACAACTAGCGTCCCATTTCAACTAGCGTCAGGTGACCTGAACAACTAGCGTCCCTCTTCAACTAGCGTCAGGTGACCTGAACAACTAGCGTCCCTCTTCAACTAGCGTCAGGTGACCAGAACAACTAGCGTCCCTCTTCAACTAGCGTCAGGTGACCTGAACAACTAGCGTCCCACTTCAACTTGCGTCAGGTGACCTGAACAACTAGCGTCCCATTTCAACTTGCGTCAGGTGACCTGAACAACTAGCGTCCCATATCAACTACCGTCAGGTGACCTGAACAACCAGCGTCCCACTTCAACTTGATTCAGGTGACCTGAACAACTTGCGTCCCTCTTCAACTAGCGTCAGGTGACCTGAACAACTAGCGTCCCATTTCAACTAGCGTCAGGTGACCTGAACAACTAGTGTCCCTCTTCAACTAGCGTCAGGTGACCTGAACAACTAGCGTCCCTCTTCAACTTAAGTCAGGTGACCTGAACAACTAGCGTTCCATTTCAACTTGCGTCAGGTGACCTGAACAACTAGCGTCCCACTTCAACTAGGGTCAGGTGACCTGAACAACTAGCGTCCCACTTCAACTAGGGTCAGGTGACCTGAACAACTAGCGTCCCTCTTCAACTAGCGTCAGGTGACCTGAACAACTAGCGTCCCTCTTCAACTTAAGTCAGGTGACCTGAACAACTAGCGTTCCATTTCAACTTGCGTCAGGTGACCTGAACAACTAGCGTCCCACTTCAACTAGGGTCAGGTGACCTGAACAACTAGCTTCCCTCTTCAACTAGCGTCAGGTGACCTGAACAACTAGCGTCCCTCTTCAACTAGCGTCAGGTGACCTGAACAACTAGCGTCCCTCTTCAACTAGCGTCAGGTGACCTGAACAACTAGCGTCCCATTTCAACTAGCGTCAGGTGACCTGAACAACTAGCGTCCCTCTTCAACTAGCGTCAGGTGACCTGAACAACTAGCGTCCCATTTCAACTAGCGTCAGGTGACCTGAACAACTAGCGTCCCACTTCAACTTGCGTCAGGTGACCTGAACAACTAGCGTCCCATTTCAACTTGCGTCAGGTGACCTGAACAACTAGCGTCCCATTTCAACTAGCGTCAGGTGACCTGAACAACTAGCGTCCCATTTCAACTTGCGTCAGGTGACCTGAACAACTAGCGTCCCATTTCAAATAGCGTCAGGTGACCTGAAAAACTAGCGTCCCATTTCAACTTGCGTCAGGTGACCTGAACAACTAGCGTCCCATTTCAACTAGTCAGGTGACCTGAACAACTAGCGTCCCATTTCAACTAGCGTCAGGTGACCTGAACAACTAGCGTCCCTCTTCAACTAGCGTCAGGTGACCTGAACAACTAGAGTCCCTCTTCAACTAGCGTCAGGTGACCTGAACAACTAGCGTCCCTCTTCAACTAGCGTCAGGTGACCTGAACAACTAGCGTCCCTCTTCAACTAGCGTCAGGTGACCTGAACAACTAGCGTCCCATTTCAACTAGCGTCAGGTGACCTGAACAACTAGCGTCCCATTTCAACTAGCGTCAGGTGACCTGAACAACTAGCGTACCATTTCAACTAGCGTCAGGTGACCTGAACACCTAGCGTCCCTCTTCAACTAGCGTCAGGTGACCTGAACAACTAGCGTCCCTCTTCAACTAGCGTCAGGTGACCTGAACAACTATCGTCCCTCTTCAACTAGCGTCAGGTGACCTGAACAACTAGTGTCCCTCTTCAACTAGAGTCAGGTGACCAGAACAACTAGCGTCCCTCTTCAACTAGCGTGAGGTGACCTGAACAACTAGCGTCCCTCTTCAACTAGCGTCAGGTGACCTGAACAACTAGCGTCCCATTTCAACTAGCGTCAGGTGACCTGAACAACTAGCGTCCCTCTTCAACTAGCGTCAGGTGACCTGAACAACTAGCGTCCCATTTCAACTAGCGTCAGGTGACCTGAACAACTAGCGTCCCACTTCAACTTGCGTCAGGTGACCTGAACAACTAGCGTCCCATTTCAACTTGCGTCAGGTGACCTGAACAACTAGCGTCCCATTTCAACTAGCGTCAGGTGACCTGAACAACTAGCGTCCCATTTCAACTTGCGTCAGGTGACCTGAACAACTAGCGTCCCATTTCAAATAGCGTCAGGTGACCTGAAAAACTAGCGTCCCATTTCAACTTGCGTCAGGTGACCTGAACAACTAGCGTCCCATTTCAACTAGTCAGGTGACCTGAACAACTAGCGTCCCATTTCAACTAGCGTCAGGTGACCTGAACAACTAGCGTCCCTCTTCAACTAGCGTCAGGTGACCTGAACAACTAGAGTCCCTCTTCAACTAGCGTCAGGTGACCTGAACAACTAGCGTCCCTCTTCAACTAGCGTCAGGTGACCTGAACAACTAGCGTCCCTCTTCAACTAGCGTCAGGTGACCTGAACAACTAGCGTCCCATTTCAACTAGCGTCAGGTGACCTGAACAACTAGCGTCCCATTTCAACTAGCGTCAGGTGACCTGAACAACTAGCGTACCATTTCAACTAGCGTCAGGTGACCTGAACACCTAGCGTCCCTCTTCAACTAGCGTCAGGTGACCTGAACACCTAGCGTCCCTCTTCAACTAGCGTCAGGTGACCTGAACAACTAGCGTCCCTCTTCAACTAGCGTCAGGTGACCTGAACAACTATCGTCCCTCTTCAACTAGCGTCAGGTGACCTGAACAACTAGTGTCCCTCTTCAACTAGAGTCAGGTGACCAGAACAACTAGCGTCCCTCTTCAACTAGCGTGAGGTGACCTGAACAACTAGCGTCCCTCTTCAACTGGCGTCAGGTGACCTGAACAACTAGCGTCCCATTTCAACTAGCGTCAGGTGACCTGAACAACTAGCGTCCCTCTTCAACTAGCGTCAGGTGACCTGAACAACTAGCGTCCCATTTCAACTAGCGTCAGGTGACCTGAACAACTAGCGTCCCATTTCAACTTGCGTCAGGTGACCTGAACAACTAGCGTCCCATTTCAACTAGCGTCAGGTGACCTGAACAACTAGCGTCCCTCTTCAACTAGCGTCAGGTGACCTGAACAACTAGCGTCCCATTTCAACTAGCGTCAGGTGACCTGAACAACTAGCGTCCCATTTCAACTTGCGTCAGGTGACCTGAACAACTAGCGTCCCATTTCAACTAGCGTCAGGTGACCTGAACAACTAGCGTCCCTCTTCAACTAGCGTCAGGTGACCTGAACAACTAGCGTCCCTCTTCAACTAGCGTCAGGTGACCAGAACAACTAGCGTCCCTCTTCAACTAGCGTCAGGTGACCTGAACAACTAGCGTCCCTCTTCAACTAGCGTCAGGTGACCTGAACAACTAGCGTCCCATTTCAACTAGCGTCAGGTGACCTGAACAACTAGCGTCCCTCTTCAACTAGCGTCAGGTGACCTGAACAACTAGCGTCCCACTTCAACTTGCGTCAGGTGACCTGAACAACTAGCGTCCCATTTCAACTTGCGTCAGGTGACCTGAACAACTAGCGTCCCATTTCAACTAGCGTCAGGTGACCTGAACAACTAGCGTCCCATTTCAACTTGCGTCAGGTGACCTGAACAACTAGCGTCCCATTTCAAATAGCGTCAGGTGACCTGAAAAACTAGCGTCCCATTTCAACTTGCGTCAGGTGACCTGAACAACTAGCGTCCCATTTCAACTAGTCAGGTGACCTGAACAACTAGCGTCCCATTTCAACTAGCGTCAGGTGACCTGAACAACTAGCGTCCCTCTTCAACTAGCGTCAGGTGACCTGAACAACTAGAGTCCCTCTTCAACTAGCGTCAGGTGACCTGAACAACTAGCGTCCCTCTTCAACTAGCGTCAGGTGACCTGAACAACTAGCGTCCCTCTTCAACTAGCGTCAGGTGACCTGAACAACTAGCGTCCCATTTCAACTAGCGTCAGGTGACCTGAACAACTAGCGTCCCATTTCAACTAGCGTCAGGTGACCTGAACAACTAGCGTACCATTTCAACTAGCGTCAGGTGACCTGAACACCTAGCGTCCCTCTTCAACTAGCGTCAGGTGACCTGAACAACTAGCGTCCCTCTTCAACTAGCGTCAGGTGACCTGAACAACTAGCGTCCCTCTTCAACTAGCGTCAGGTGACCTGAACAACTAGCGTCCCTCTTCAACTAGAGTCAGGTGACCAGAACAACTAGCGTCCCTCTTCAACTAGCGTCAGGTGACCTGAACAACTAGCGTCCCTCTTCAACTAGCGTCAGGTGACCTGAACAACTAGCGTCCCATTTCAACTAGCGTCAGGTGACCTGAACAACTAGCGTCCCTCTTCAACTAGCGTCAGGTGACCTGAACAACTAGCGTCCCACTTCAACTTGCGTCAGGTGACCTGAACAACTAGCGTCCCATTTCAACTTGCGTCAGGTGACCTGAACAACTAGCGTCCCATTTCAACTAGCGTCAGGTGACCTGAACAACTAGCGTCCCATTTCAACTTGCGTCAGGTGACCTGAACAACTAGCGTCCCATTTCAACTAGCGTCAGGTGACCTGAAAAACTAGCGTCCCATTTCAACTAGCGTCAGGTGACCTGAACAACTAGCGTCCCTCTTCAACTAGCGTCAGGTGACCTGAACAACTAGCGTCCCTCTTCAACTAGCGTCAGGTGACCTGAACAACTAGCGTCCCATTTCAACTAGCGTCAGGTGACCTGAACAACTAGCGTCCCATTTCAACTAGCGTCAGGTGACCTGAACAACTAGCGTCCCATTTCAACTTGCGTCAGGTGACCTGAACAACTAGCGTCCCATTTCAACTAGCGTCAGGTGACCTGAAAAACTAGCGTCCCATTTCAACTTGCGTCAGCTGACCTGAACAACTAGCGTCCCATTTCAACTAGCGTCAGGTGACCTGAAAAACTAGCGTCCCATTTCAACTTGCGTCAGCTGACCTGAACAACTAGCGTCCCATTTCAACTAGTCAGGTGACCTGAACAACTAGCGTCCCATTTCAACTAGCGTCAGGTGACCTGAACAACTAACGTCCCTCTTCAACTAGCGTCAGGTGACCTGAACAACTAGCGTCCCTCTTCAACTAGCGTCAGGTGACCTGAACAACTAGCGTCCCATTTCAACTAGCATCAGGTGACCTGAACAACTAGCGTCCCATTTCAACTAGCGTCAGGTGACCTGAACAACTAGCGTCCCATTTCAACTAGCGTCAGGTGACCTGAACAACTAGCGTCCCATTTCAACTTGCGTCAGGTGACCTGAACAACTAGCGTCCCATTTCAACTAGCGTCAGGTGACCTGAAAAACTAGCGTCCCATTTCAACTTGCGTCAGCTGACCTGAACAACTAGCGTCCCATTTCAACTAGTCAGGTGACCTGAACAACTAGCGTCCCATTTCAACTAGCGTCAGGTGACCTGAACAACTAGCGTCCCTCTTCAACTAGCGTCAGGTGACCTGAACAACTAGCGTCCCATTTCAACTAGCGTCAGGTGACCTGAACAACTAACGTCCCTCTTCAACTAGCGTCAGGTGACCTGAACAACTAGCGTCCCTCTTCAACTAGCGTCAGGTGACCTGAACAACTAGCGTCCCATTTCAACTAGCATCAGGTGACCTGAACAACTAGCGTCCCATTTCAACTAGCGTCAGGTGACCTGAACAACTAGCGTCCCATTTCAACTAGCGTCAGGTGACCTGAACAACTAGCGTCCCATTTCAACTAGCGTCAGGTGACCTGAACAACTAGCGTCCCATTTCAACTAGCGTCAGGTGACCTGAACAACTAGCGTCCCATTTCAACTAGCGTCAGGTGACCTGAACAACTAGCGTCCCATTTCAACTAGCGTCAGGTGACCTGAACAACTAGCGTCCCTCTTCAACTAGCGTCAGGTGACCTGAACAACTAGCGTCCCTCTTCAACTAGCGTCAGGTGACCTGAACAACTAGCGTCCCTCTTCAACTAGCGTCAGGTGACCAGAACAACTAGCGTCCCTCTTCAACTAGCGTCAGGTGACCTGAACAACTAGCGTCCCTCTTCAACTAGCGTCAGGTGACCTGAACAACTAGCGTCCCATTTCAACTAGCGTCAGGTGACCTGAACAACTAGCGTCCCTCTTCAACTAGCGTCAGGTGACCTGAACAACTAGCGTCCCACTTCAACTTGCGTCAGGTGACCTGAACAACTAGCGTCCCATTTCAACTTGCGTCAGGTGACCTGAACAACTAGCGTCCCATTTCAACTAGCGTCAGGTGACCTGAACAACTAGCGTCCCATTTCAACTTGCGTCAGGTGACCTGAACAACTAGCGTCCCATTTCAAATAGCGTCAGGTGACCTGAAAAACTAGCGTCCCATTTCAACTTGCGTCAGGTGACCTGAACAACTAGCGTCCCATTTCAACTAGTCAGGTGACCTGAACAACTAGCGTCCCATTTCAACTAGCGTCAGGTGACCTGAACAACTAGCGTCCCTCTTCAACTAGCGTCAGGTGACCTGAACAACTAGCGTCCCTCTTCAACTAGCGTCAGGTGACCTGAACAACTAGAGTCTCTCTTCAACTAGCGTCAGGTGACCTGAACAACTAGCGTCCCTCTTCAACTAGCGTCAGGTGACCTGAACAACTAGCGTCCCTCTTCAACTAGCGTCAGGTGACCTGAACAACTAGCGTCCCATTTCAACTAGCGTCAGGTGACCTGAACAACTAGCGTCCCATTTCAACTAGCGTCAGGTGACCTGAACAACTAGCGTACCATTTCAACTAGCGTCAGGTGACCTGAACACCTAGCGTCCCTCTTCAACTAGCGTCAGGTGACCTGAACAACTAGCGTCCCTCTTCAACTAGCGTCAGGTGACCTGAACAACTAGCGTCCCTCTTCAACTAGCGTCAGGTGACCTGAACAACTAGCGTCCCTCTTCAACTAGAGTCAGGTGACCAGAACAACTAGCGTCCCTCTTCAACTAGCGTCAGGTGACCTGAACAACTAGCGTTCCTCTTCAACTAGCGTCAGGTGACCTGAACAACTAGCGTCCCATTTCAACTAGCGTCAGGTGACCTGAACAACTAGCGTCCCTCTTCAACTAGCGTCAGGTGACCTGAACAACTAGCGTCCCACTTCAACTTGCGTCAGGTGACCTGAACAACTAGCGTCCCATTTCAACTTGCGTCAGGTGACCTGAACAACTAGCGTCCCATTTCAACTAGCGTCAGGTGACCTGAACAACTAGCGTCCCATTTCAACTTGCGTCAGGTGACCTGAACAACTAGCGTCCCATTTCAACTAGCGTCAGGTGACCTGAAAAACTAGCGTCCCATTTCAACTAGCGTCAGGTGACCTGAACAACTAGCGTCCCTCTTCAACTAGCGTCAGGTGACCTGAACAACTAGCGTCCCTCTTCAACTAGCGTCAGGTGACCTGAACAACTAGCGTCCCATTTCAACTAGCATCAGGTGACCTGAACAACTAGCGTCCCATTTCAACTAGCGTCAGGTGACCTGAACAACTAGCGTCCCATTTCAACTTGCGTCAGGTGACCTGAACAACTAGCGTCCCATTTCAACTAGCGTCAGGTGACCTGAAAAACTAGCGTCCCATTTCAACTTGCGTCAGCTGACCTGAACAACTAGCGTCCCATTTCAACTAGTCAGGTGACCTGAACAACTAGCGTCCCATTTCAACTAGCGTCAGGTGACCTGAACAACTAGCGTCCCATTTCAACTAGCGTCAGGTGACCTGAACAACTAGCGTCCCTCTTCAACTAGCGTCAGGTGACCTGAACAACTAGCGTCCCATTTCAACTAGCGTCAGGTGACCTGAACAACTAGCGTCCCATTTCAACTTGCGTCAGTTGACCTGAACAACTAGCGTCCCATTTCAACTAGCGTCAGGTGACCTGAACAACTAGAGTCCCTCTTCAACTAGCGTCAGGTGACCTGAACAACTAGTGTCCCATTTCAACTAGCGTCAGGTGAACTGAACAACTAGAGTCCCATTTCAACTTGCGTCAGGTGACCTGAACAACTAGTGTAAGGATGATGAAAATGATGTAATACTGATACATGGAATGGGTTGATGTAAGTTAAAAGGTACTTAAAATCGTCCATTAAAAGGAGAAAGTAAAAATACATTTATGGTCTGTAGATCGGTAATCCATTGCTTTTTGAGTAAAAGAGGCTAAATAGGTTAATAGGATAAAAAGAATATCTGTGTTTAAAATACTGTTTTATTTAACTTCTATAACATTTTGGGGAAATGCACCTTAAAGTACAATATGCAGTGTTTGTTTGTTTACATAAGTTCCACTTTCTTTGTTGCCATAAGTTTAACTACCAGTTTGTGATCCGAGGATCTGGGAACGATTGCTAATGCCTCGTTCATTCCGTACGGAACGTGTGGCTTACGTTCGTCCATTATTATTTGGACTTGACTGAAGCAACATCGTGTCCGTGTGGTACTTTCTATTTCCCCTTTTACAGGTAAGAACGAAGGTTGTATTATGTTTGAATGATTTATATATGTGTTTAATACTGTAAGGAAAATGCGGGGAGTAAATGTTAAGGATTGTAGTAATTTATGTAGGCGCATTTAGCAGGCTAAACATGAAGTGTTGTTTCAGTGTAGCCTGTGTGCTAGCTGTGTCGTGGATCGAGGATCAAAAGTGGCGGGAATGAAACACCGGTGCCGCCGTTTTCCCTGTGTGTATTAGCTTTATATAATAGGGATAAGGTAAAAGTGCTATTGTTGAAGTTTAAGAAAAAGGAGTGTTTAATGTGAAGAGGCAAGATAGTTTATATGTTTAAGTGCAACGTTACTGAGGGTAAAATGTTAAGAGTATTATAATAACTATAAACAGCAGTAATTAGCATTACAGAATATCTTCGATGGTGTTGTTTATTGTTCTAAACACTTTACAGGGTTAAGTTAAATCTATTTATGTTTAAATAATCTGTTTTATTAAATGTACTGTTTCAAGGTTATTTGCCAATACTGTTTTAAGATGCTGTAAATATGTTTTGATATCTCTTTGGTAACTCACTCTAAAGGTTAACTCAGGTATTTTAGTAATATGGAGTTATAACTGACCAGCTGATATTTTTCCTGATTGTGTAGTTTCTTAGAGGGACATTTATGTTGTGCAAAGGGAAAATAACATGTTTAATTGTGATATTGTGTAAACATGTTATTATGCTAATGCATTATTATTTGGACTTGACTGAAGCAACATCGTGTCCATGTGGTACTTTCTATTTCCCCTTTTACAGGGGGCGCAACATTAGCGTCCCATTTCAACTAGCGTCAGGTGACCTGAACAACTAGCGTCCCTCTTCAACTAGCGTCAGGTGACCTGAACAACTAGCGTCCCTCTTCAACTAGCGTCAGGTGACCTGAACAACTAGCGTCCCTCTTCAACTAGCGTCAGGTGACCAGAACAACTAGCGTCCCTCTTCAACTAGCGTCAGGTGACCTGAACAACTAGCGTCCCTCTTCAACTTGCGTCAGGTGACCTGAACAACTAGCGTCCCATTTCAACTAGTCAGGTGACCTGAACAACTAGCGTCCCATTTCAACTAGCGTCAGGTGACCTGAACAACTAGCGTCCCTCTTCAACTAGCGTCAGGTGACCTGAACAACTAGCGTCCCTCTTCAACTAGCGTCAGGTGACCAGAACAACTAGCGTCCCTCTTCAACTAGCGTCAGGTGACCTGAACAACTAGCGTCCCACTTCAACTTGCGTCAGGTGACCTGAACAACTAGCGTCCCATTTCAACTTGCGTCAGGTGACCTGAACAACTAGCGTCCCATATCAACTACCGTCAGGTGACCTGAACAACCAGCGTCCCACTTCAACTTGATTCAGGTGACCTGAACAACTTGCGTCCCTCTTCAACTAGCGTCAGGTGACCTGAACAACTAGCGTCCCATTTCAACTAGCGTCAGGTGACCTGAACAACTAGTGTCCCTCTTCAACTAGCGTCAGGTGACCTGAACAACTAGCGTCCCTCTTCAACTTAAGTCAGGTGACCTGAACAACTAGCGTTCCATTTCAACTTGCGTCAGGTGACCTGAACAACTAGCGTCCCACTTCAACTAGGGTCAGGTGACCTGAACAACTAGCGTCCCACTTCAACTAGGGTCAGGTGACCTGAACAACTAGCGTCCCTCTTCAACTAGCGTCAGGTGACCTGAACAACTAGCGTCCCTCTTCAACTTAAGTCAGGTGACCTGAACAACTAGCGTTCCATTTCAACTTGCGTCAGGTGACCTGAACAACTAGCGTCCCACTTCAACTAGGGTCAGGTGACCTGAACAACTAGCTTCCCTCTTCAACTAGCGTCAGGTGACCTGAACAACTAGCGTCCCTCTTCAACTAGCGTCAGGTGACCTGAACAACTAGCGTCCCTCTTCAACTAGCGTCAGGTGACCTGAACAACTAGCGTCCCATTTCAACTAGCGTCAGGTGACCTGAACAACTAGCGTCCCTCTTCAACTAGCGTCAGGTGACCTGAACAACTAGCGTCCCATTTCAACTAGCGTCAGGTGACCTGAACAACTAGCGTCCCACTTCAACTTGCGTCAGGTGACCTGAACAACTAGCGTCCCATTTCAACTTGCGTCAGGTGACCTGAACAACTAGCGTCCCATTTCAACTAGCGTCAGGTGACCTGAACAACTAGCGTCCCATTTCAACTTGCGTCAGGTGACCTGAACAACTAGCGTCCCATTTCAAATAGCGTCAGGTGACCTGAAAAACTAGCGTCCCATTTCAACTTGCGTCAGGTGACCTGAACAACTAGCGTCCCATTTCAACTAGTCAGGTGACCTGAACAACTAGCGTCCCATTTCAACTAGCGTCAGGTGACCTGAACAACTAGCGTCCCTCTTCAACTAGCGTCAGGTGACCTGAACAACTAGAGTCCCTCTTCAACTAGCGTCAGGTGACCTGAACAACTAGCGTCCCTCTTCAACTAGCGTCAGGTGACCTGAACAACTAGCGTCCCTCTTCAACTAGCGTCAGGTGACCTGAACAACTAGCGTCCCATTTCAACTAGCGTCAGGTGACCTGAACAACTAGCGTCCCATTTCAACTAGCGTCAGGTGACCTGAACAACTAGCGTACCATTTCAACTAGCGTCAGGTGACCTGAACACCTAGCGTCCCTCTTCAACTAGCGTCAGGTGACCTGAACAACTAGCGTCCCTCTTCAACTAGCGTCAGGTGACCTGAACAACTATCGTCCCTCTTCAACTAGCGTCAGGTGACCTGAACAACTAGTGTCCCTCTTCAACTAGAGTCAGGTGACCAGAACAACTAGCGTCCCTCTTCAACTAGCGTGAGGTGACCTGAACAACTAGCGTCCCTCTTCAACTAGCGTCAGGTGACCTGAACAACTAGCGTCCCATTTCAACTAGCGTCAGGTGACCTGAACAACTAGCGTCCCTCTTCAACTAGCGTCAGGTGACCTGAACAACTAGCGTCCCATTTCAACTAGCGTCAGGTGACCTGAACAACTAGCGTCCCACTTCAACTTGCGTCAGGTGACCTGAACAACTAGCGTCCCATTTCAACTTGCGTCAGGTGACCTGAACAACTAGCGTCCCATTTCAACTAGCGTCAGGTGACCTGAACAACTAGCGTCCCATTTCAACTTGCGTCAGGTGACCTGAACAACTAGCGTCCCATTTCAAATAGCGTCAGGTGACCTGAAAAACTAGCGTCCCATTTCAACTTGCGTCAGGTGACCTGAACAACTAGCGTCCCATTTCAACTAGTCAGGTGACCTGAACAACTAGCGTCCCATTTCAACTAGCGTCAGGTGACCTGAACAACTAGCGTCCCTCTTCAACTAGCGTCAGGTGACCTGAACAACTAGAGTCCCTCTTCAACTAGCGTCAGGTGACCTGAACAACTAGCGTCCCTCTTCAACTAGCGTCAGGTGACCTGAACAACTAGCGTCCCTCTTCAACTAGCGTCAGGTGACCTGAACAACTAGCGTCCCATTTCAACTAGCGTCAGGTGACCTGAACAACTAGCGTCCCATTTCAACTAGCGTCAGGTGACCTGAACAACTAGCGTACCATTTCAACTAGCGTCAGGTGACCTGAACACCTAGCGTCCCTCTTCAACTAGCGTCAGGTGACCTGAACAACTAGCGTCCCTCTTCAACTAGCGTCAGGTGACCTGAACAACTATCGTCCCTCTTCAACTAGCGTCAGGTGACCTGAACAACTAGTGTCCCTCTTCAACTAGAGTCAGGTGACCAGAACAACTAGCGTCCCTCTTCAACTAGCGTGAGGTGACCTGAACAACTAGCGTCCCTCTTCAACTGGCGTCAGGTGACCTGAACAACTAGCGTCCCATTTCAACTAGCGTCAGGTGACCTGAACAACTAGCGTCCCTCTTCAACTAGCGTCAGGTGACCTGAACAACTAGCGTCCCATTTCAACTAGCGTCAGGTGACCTGAACAACTAGCGTCCCATTTCAACTTGCGTCAGGTGACCTGAACAACTAGCGTCCCATTTCAACTAGCGTCAGGTGACCTGAACAACTAGCGTCCCTCTTCAACTAGCGTCAGGTGACCTGAACAACTAGCGTCCCATTTCAACTAGCGTCAGGTGACCTGAACAACTAGCGTCCCACTTCAACTTGCGTCAGGTGACCTGAACAACTAGCGTCCCATTTCAACTTGCGTCAGGTGACCTGAACAACTAGCGTCCCATTTCAACTAGCGTCAGGTGACCTGAACAACTAGCGTCCCATTTCAACTTGCGTCAGGTGACCTGAACAACTAGCGTCCCATTTCAAATAGCGTCAGGTGACCTGAAAAACTAGCGTCCCATTTCAACTTGCGTCAGGTGACCTGAACAACTAGCGTCCCATTTCAACTAGTCAGGTGACCTGAACAACTAGCGTCCCATTTCAACTAGCGTCAGGTGACCTGAACAACTAGCGTCCCTCTTCAACTAGCGTCAGGTGACCTGAACAACTAGAGTCCCTCTTCAACTAGCGTCAGGTGACCTGAACAACTAGCGTCCCTCTTCAACTAGCGTCAGGTGACCTGAACAACTAGCGTCCCTCTTCAACTAGCGTCAGGTGACCTGAACAACTAGCGTCCCATTTCAACTAGCGTCAGGTGACCTGAACAACTAGCGTCCCATTTCAACTAGCGTCAGGTGACCTGAACAACTAGCGTACCATTTCAACTAGCGTCAGGTGACCTGAACACCTAGCGTCCCTCTTCAACTAGCGTCAGGTGACCTGAACAACTAGCGTCCCTCTTCAACTAGCGTCAGGTGACCTGAACAACTATCGTCCCTCTTCAACTAGCGTCAGGTGACCTGAACAACTAGTGTCCCTCTTCAACTAGAGTCAGGTGACCAGAACAACTAGCGTCCCTCTTCAACTAGCGTGAGGTGACCTGAACAACTAGCGTCCCTCTTCAACTGGCGTCAGGTGACCTGAACAACTAGCGTCCCATTTCAACTAGCGTCAGGTGACCTGAACAACTAGCGTCCCTCTTCAACTAGCGTCAGGTGACCTGAACAACTAGCGTCCCATTTCAACTAGCGTCAGGTGACCTGAACAACTAGCGTCCCATTTCAACTTGCGTCAGGTGACCTGAACAACTAGCGTCCCATTTCAACTAGCGTCAGGTGACCTGAACAACTAGCGTCCCTCTTCAACTAGCGTCAGGTGACCTGAACAACTAGCGTCCCATTTCAACTAGCGTCAGGTGACCTGAACAACTAGCGTCCCATTTCAACTTGCGTCAGGTGACCTGAACAACTAGCGTCCCATTTCAACTAGCGTCAGGTGACCTGAACAACTAGCGTCCCTCTTCAACTAGCGTCAGGTGACCTGAACAACTAGCGTCCCTCTTCAACTAGCGTCAGGTGACCAGAACAACTAGCGTCCCTCTTCAACTAGCGTCAGGTGACCTGAACAACTAGCGTCCCTCTTCAACTAGCGTCAGGTGACCTGAACAACTAGCGTCCCATTTCAACTAGCGTCAGGTGACCTGAACAACTAGCGTCCCTCTTCAACTAGCGTCAGGTGACCTGAACAACTAGCGTCCCACTTCAACTTGCGTCAGGTGACCTGAACAACTAGCGTCCCATTTCAACTTGCGTCAGGTGACCTGAACAACTAGCGTCCCATTTCAACTAGCGTCAGGTGACCTGAACAACTAGCGTCCCATTTCAACTTGCGTCAGGTGACCTGAACAACTAGCGTCCCATTTCAAATAGCGTCAGGTGACCTGAAAAACTAGCGTCCCATTTCAACTTGCGTCAGGTGACCTGAACAACTAGCGTCCCATTTCAACTAGTCAGGTGACCTGAACAACTAGCGTCCCATTTCAACTAGCGTCAGGTGACCTGAACAACTAGCGTCCCTCTTCAACTAGCGTCAGGTGACCTGAACAACTAGAGTCCCTCTTCAACTAGCGTCAGGTGACCTGAACAACTAGCGTCCCTCTTCAACTAGCGTCAGGTGACCTGAACAACTAGCGTCCCTCTTCAACTAGCGTCAGGTGACCTGAACAACTAGCGTCCCATTTCAACTAGCGTCAGGTGACCTGAACAACTAGCGTCCCATTTCAACTAGCGTCAGGTGACCTGAACAACTAGCGTACCATTTCAACTAGCGTCAGGTGACCTGAACACCTAGCGTCCCTCTTCAACTAGCGTCAGGTGACCTGAACAACTAGCGTCCCTCTTCAACTAGCGTCAGGTGACCTGAACAACTAGCGTCCCTCTTCAACTAGCGTCAGGTGACCTGAACAACTAGCGTCCCTCTTCAACTAGAGTCAGGTGACCAGAACAACTAGCGTCCCTCTTCAACTAGCGTCAGGTGACCTGAACAACTAGCGTCCCTCTTCAACTAGCGTCAGGTGACCTGAACAACTAGCGTCCCATTTCAACTAGCGTCAGGTGACCTGAACAACTAGCGTCCCTCTTCAACTAGCGTCAGGTGACCTGAACAACTAGCGTCCCACTTCAACTTGCGTCAGGTGACCTGAACAACTAGCGTCCCATTTCAACTTGCGTCAGGTGACCTGAACAACTAGCGTCCCATTTCAACTAGCGTCAGGTGACCTGAACAACTAGCGTCCCATTTCAACTTGCGTCAGGTGACCTGAACAACTAGCGTCCCATTTCAACTAGCGTCAGGTGACCTGAAAAACTAGCGTCCCATTTCAACTAGCGTCAGGTGACCTGAACAACTAGCGTCCCTCTTCAACTAGCGTCAGGTGACCTGAACAACTAGCGTCCCTCTTCAACTAGCGTCAGGTGACCTGAACAACTAGCGTCCCATTTCAACTAGCGTCAGGTGACCTGAACAACTAGCGTCCCATTTCAACTAGCGTCAGGTGACCTGAACAACTAGCGTCCCATTTCAACTTGCGTCAGGTGACCTGAACAACTAGCGTCCCATTTCAACTAGCGTCAGGTGACCTGAAAAACTAGCGTCCCATTTCAACTTGCGTCAGCTGACCTGAACAACTAGCGTCCCATTTCAACTAGCGTCAGGTGACCTGAAAAACTAGCGTCCCATTTCAACTTGCGTCAGCTGACCTGAACAACTAGCGTCCCATTTCAACTAGTCAGGTGACCTGAACAACTAGCGTCCCATTTCAACTAGCGTCAGGTGACCTGAACAACTAACGTCCCTCTTCAACTAGCGTCAGGTGACCTGAACAACTAGCGTCCCTCTTCAACTAGCGTCAGGTGACCTGAACAACTAGCGTCCCATTTCAACTAGCATCAGGTGACCTGAACAACTAGCGTCCCATTTCAACTAGCGTCAGGTGACCTGAACAACTAGCGTCCCATTTCAACTAGCGTCAGGTGACCTGAACAACTAGCGTCCCATTTCAACTTGCGTCAGGTGACCTGAACAACTAGCGTCCCATTTCAACTAGCGTCAGGTGACCTGAAAAACTAGCGTCCCATTTCAACTTGCGTCAGCTGACCTGAACAACTAGCGTCCCATTTCAACTAGTCAGGTGACCTGAACAACTAGCGTCCCATTTCAACTAGCGTCAGGTGACCTGAACAACTAGCGTCCCTCTTCAACTAGCGTCAGGTGACCTGAACAACTAGCGTCCCATTTCAACTAGCGTCAGGTGACCTGAAAAACTAGCGTCCCATTTCAACTTGCGTCAGCTGACCTGAACAACTAGCGTCCCATTTCAACTAGTCAGGTGACCTGAACAACTAGCGTCCCATTTCAACTAGCGTCAGGTGACCTGAACAACTAACGTCCCTCTTCAACTAGCGTCAGGTGACCTGAACAACTAGCGTCCCTCTTCAACTAGCGTCAGGTGACCTGAACAACTAGCGTCCCATTTCAACTAGCATCAGGTGACCTGAACAACTAGCGTCCCATTTCAACTAGCGTCAGGTGACCTGAACAACTAGCGTCCCATTTCAACTAGCGTCAGGTGACCTGAACAACTAGCGTCCCATTTCAACTAGCGTCAGGTGACCTGAACAACTAGCGTCCCATTTCAACTAGCGTCAGGTGACCTGAACAACTAGCGTCCCATTTCAACTTGCGTCAGGTGACCTGAACAACTAGCGTCCCATTTCAACTAGCGTCAGGTGACCTGAAAAACTAGCGTCCCATTTCAACTTGCGTCAGCTGACCTGAACAACTAGCGTCCCATTTCAACTAGTCAGGTGACCTGAACAACTAGCGTCCCATTTCAACTAGCGTCAGGTGACCTGAACAACTAGCGTCCCTCTTCAACTAGCGTCAGGTGACCTGAACAACTAGCGTCCCATTTCAACTAGCGTCAGGTGACCTGAAAAACTAGCGTCCCATTTCAACTTGCGTCAGCTGACCTGAACAACTAGCGTCCCATTTCAACTAGTCAGGTGACCTGAACAACTAGCGTCCCATTTCAACTAGCGTCAGGTGACCTGAACAACTAACGTCCCTCTTCAACTAGCGTCAGGTGACCTGAACAACTAGCGTCCCTCTTCAACTAGCGTCAGGTGACCTGAACAACTAGCGTCCCATTTCAACTAGCATCAGGTGACCTGAACAACTAGCGTCCCATTTCAACTAGCGTCAGGTGACCTGAAAAACTAGCGTCCCATTTCAACTTAAGTCAGCTGACCTGAACAACTAGCGTCCCATTTCAACTAGTCAGGTGACCTGAACAACTAGCGTCCCATTTCAACTAGCGTCAGGTGACCTGAACAACTAGCGTCCCTCTTCAACTAGCGTCAGGTGACCTGAACAACTAGCGTCCCTCTTCAACTAGCGTCAGGTGACCTGAACAACTAGCGTCCCATTTCAACTAGCATCAGGTGACCTGAACAACTAGCGTCCCATTTCAACTAGCGTCAGGTGACCTGAACAACTAGCGTCCCATTTCAACTAGCGTCAGGTGACCTGAACAACTAGCGTCCCATTTCAACTAGCGTCAGGTGACCTGAACAACTAGCGTCCCTCTTCAACTAGCGTCAGGTGACCTGAACAACTAGCGTCCCTCTTCAACTAGCGTCAGGTGACCTGAACAACTAGCGTCCCTCTTCAACTAGCGTCAGGTGACCTGAACAACTAGCGTCCCATTTCAACTAGCGTCAGGTGACCTGAACAACTAGCGTCCCTCTTCAACTAGCGTCAGGTGACCTGAACAACTAGCGTCCCATTTCAACTAGCGTCAGGTGACCTGAACAACTAGCGTCCCACTTCAACTTGCGTCAGGTGACCTGAACAACTAGCGTCCCATTTCAACTTGCGTCAGGTGACCTGAACAACTAGCGTCCCATTTCAACTAGCGTCAGGTGACCTGAACAACTAGCGTCCCATTTCAACTTGCGTCAGGTGACCTGAACAACTAGCGTCCCATTTCAAATAGCGTCAGGTGACCTGTAAAACTAGCGTCCCATTTCAACTTGCGTCAGGTGACCTGAACAACTAGCGTCCCATTTCAACTAGTCAGGTGACCTGAACAACTAGCGTCCCATTTCAACTAGCGTCAGGTGACCTGAACAACTAGCGTCCCTCTTCAACTAGCGTCAGGTGACCTGAACAACTAGAGTCCCTCTTCAACTAGCGTCAGGTGACCTGAACAACTAGCGTCCCTCTTCAACTAGCGTCAGGTGACCTGAACAACTAGCGTCCCTCTTCAACTAGCGTCAGGTGACCTGAACAACTAGCGTCCCATTTCAACTAGCGTCAGGTGACCTGAACAACTAGCGTCCCATTTCAACTAGCGTCAGGTGACCTGAACAACTAGCGTACCATTTCAACTAGCGTCAGGTGACCTGAACACCTAGCGTCCCTCTTCAACTAGCGTCAGGTGACCTGAACAACTAGCGTCCCTCTTCAACTAGCGTCAGGTGACCTGAACAACTAGCGTCCCATTTCAACTAGCGTCAGGTGACCTGAAAAACTAGCGTCCCATTTCAACTTGCGTCAGCTGACCTGAACAACTAGCGTCCCATTTCAACTAGTCAGGTGACCTGAACAACTAGCGTCCCATTTCAACTAGCGTCAGGTGACCTGAACAACTAACGTCCCTCTTCAACTAGCGTCAGGTGACCTGAACAACTAGCGTCCCTCTTCAACTAGCGTCAGGTGACCTGAACAACTAGCGTCCCATTTCAACTAGCATCAGGTGACCTGAACAACTAGCGTCCCATTTCAACTAGCGTCAGGTGACCTGAACAACTAGCGTCCCATTTCAACTAGCGTCAGGTGACCTGAACAACTAGCGTCCCATTTCAACTAGCGTCAGGTGACCTGAACAACTAGCGTCCCATTTCAACTTGCGTCAGGTGACCTGAACAACTAGCGTCCCATTTCAACTAGCGTCAGGTGACCTGAAAAACTAGCGTCCCATTTCAACTTGCGTCAGCTGACCTGAACAACTAGCGTCCCATTTCAACTAGTCAGGTGACCTGAACAACTAGCGTCCCATTTCAACTAGCGTCAGGTGACCTGAACAACTAGCGTCCCTCTTCAACTAGCGTCAGGTGACCTGAACAACTAGCGTCCCATTTCAACTAGCATCAGGTGACCTGAACAACTAGCGTCCCATTTCAACTAGCGTCAGGTGACCTGAACAACTAGCGTCCCATTTCAACTAGCGTCAGGTGACCTGAACAACTAGCGTCCCATTTCAACTAGCGTCAGGTGACCTGAACAACTAGCGTCCCATTTCAACTTGCGTCAGGTGACCTGAACAACTAGCGTCCCATTTCAACTAGCGTCAGGTGACCTGAACAACTAGCGTCCCTCTTCAACTAGCGTCAGGTGACCTGAACAACTAGCGTCCCATTTCAACTAGCGTCAGGTGACCTGAACAACTAGCGTCCCACTTCAACTTGCGTCAGGTGACCTGAACAACTAGCGTCCCATTTCAACTTGCGTCAGGTGACCTGAACAACTAGCGTCCCATTTCAACTAGCGTCAGGTGACCTGAACAACTAGCGTCCCATTTCAACTTGCGTCAGGTGACCTGAACAACTAGCGTCCCATTTCAAATAGCGTCAGGTGACCTGAAAAACTAGCGTCCCATTTCAACTTGCGTCAGGTGACCTGAACAACTAGCGTCCCATTTCAACTAGTCAGGTGACCTGAACAACTAGCGTCCCATTTCAACTAGCGTCAGGTGACCTGAACAACTAGCGTCCCTCTTCAACTAGCGTCAGGTGACCTGAACAACTAGAGTCCCTCTTCAACTAGCGTCAGGTGACCTGAACAACTAGCGTCCCTCTTCAACTAGCGTCAGGTGACCTGAACAACTAGCGTCCCTCTTCAACTAGCGTCAGGTGACCTGAACAACTAGCGTCCCATTTCAACTAGCGTCAGGTGACCTGAACAACTAGCGTCCCATTTCAACTAGCGTCAGGTGACCTGAACAACTAGCGTACCATTTCAACTAGCGTCAGGTGACCTGAACACCTAGCGTCCCTCTTCAACTAGCGTCAGGTGACCTGAACAACTAGCGTCCCTCTTCAACTAGCGTCAGGTGACCTGAACAACTATCGTCCCTCTTCAACTAGCGTCAGGTGACCTGAACAACTAGTGTCCCTCTTCAACTAGAGTCAGGTGACCAGAACAACTAGCGTCCCTCTTCAACTAGCGTGAGGTGACCTGAACAACTAGCGTCCCTCTTCAACTAGCGTCAGGTGACCTGAACAACTAGCGTCCCATTTCAACTAGCGTCAGGTGACCTGAACAACTAGCGTCCCTCTTCAACTAGCGTCAGGTGACCTGAACAACTAGCGTCCCATTTCAACTAGCGTCAGGTGACCTGAACAACTAGCGTCCCACTTCAACTTGCGTCAGGTGACCTGAACAACTAGCGTCCCATTTCAACTTGCGTCAGGTGACCTGAACAACTAGCGTCCCATTTCAACTAGCGTCAGGTGACCTGAACAACTAGCGTCCCATTTCAACTTGCGTCAGGTGACCTGAACAACTAGCGTCCCATTTCAAATAGCGTCAGGTGACCTGAAAAACTAGCGTCCCATTTCAACTTGCGTCAGGTGACCTGAACAACTAGCGTCCCATTTCAACTAGTCAGGTGACCTGAACAACTAGCGTCCCATTTCAACTAGCGTCAGGTGACCTGAACAACTAGCGTCCCTCTTCAACTAGCGTCAGGTGACCTGAACAACTAGAGCCCCTCTTCAACTAGCGTCAGGTGACCTGAACAACTAGCGTCCCTCTTCAACTAGCGTCAGGTGACCTGAACAACTAGCGTCCCTCTTCAACTAGCGTCAGGTGACCTGAACAACTAGCGTCCCATTTCAACTAGCGTCAGGTGACCTGAACAACTAGCGTCCCATTTCAACTAGCGTCAGGTGACCTGAACAACTAGCGTACCATTTCAACTAGCGTCAGGTGACCTGAACACCTAGCGTCCCTCTTCAACTAGCGTCAGGTGACCTGAACAACTAGCGTCCCTCTTCAACTAGCGTCAGGTGACCTGAACAACTATCGTCCCTCTTCAACTAGCGTGAGGTGACCTGAACAACTAGCGTCCCTCTTCAACTGGCGTCAGGTGACCTGAACAACTAGCGTCCCATTTCAACTAGCGTCAGGTGACCTGAACAACTAGCGTCCCTCTTCAACTAGCGTCAGGTGACCTGAACAACTAGCGTCCCATTTCAACTAGCGTCAGGTGACCTGAACAACTAGCGTCCCATTTCAACTTGCGTCAGGTGACCTGAACAACTAGCGTCCCATTTCAACTAGCGTCAGGTGACCTGAACAACTAGCGTCCCTCTTCAACTAGCGTCAGGTGACCTGAACAACTAGCGTCCCATTTCAACTAGCGTCAGGTGACCTGAACAACTAGCGTCCCATTTCAACTTGCGTCAGGTGACCTGAACAACTAGCGTCCCATTTCAACTAGCGTCAGGTGACCTGAACAACTAGCGTCCCTCTTCAACTAGCGTCAGGTGACCTGAACAACTAGCGTCCCTCTTCAACTAGCGTCAGGTGACCAGAACAACTAGCGTCCCTCTTCAACTAGCGTCAGGTGACCTGAACAACTAGCGTCCCTCTTCAACTAGCGTCAGGTGACCTGAACAACTAGCGTCCCATTTCAACTAGCGTCAGGTGACCTGAACAACTAGCGTCCCTCTTCAACTAGCGTCAGGTGACCTGAACAACTAGCGTCCCACTTCAACTTGCGTCAGGTGACCTGAACAACTAGCGTCCCATTTCAACTTGCGTCAGGTGACCTGAACAACTAGCGTCCCATTTCAACTAGCGTCAGGTGACCTGAACAACTAGCGTCCCATTTCAACTTGCGTCAGGTGACCTGAACAACTAGCGTCCCATTTCAAATAGCGTCAGGTGACCTGAAAAACTAGCGTCCCATTTCAACTTGCGTCAGGTGACCTGAACAACTAGCGTCCCATTTCAACTAGTCAGGTGACCTGAACAACTAGCGTCCCATTTCAACTAGCGTCAGGTGACCTGAACAACTAGCGTCCCTCTTCAACTAGCGTCAGGTGACCTGAACAACTAGAGTCCCTCTTCAACTAGCGTCAGGTGACCTGAACAACTAGCGTCCCTCTTCAACTAGCGTCAGGTGACCTGAACAACTAGCGTCCCTCTTCAACTAGCGTCAGGTGACCTGAACAACTAGCGTCCCATTTCAACTAGCGTCAGGTGACCTGAACAACTAGCGTCCCATTTCAACTAGCGTCAGGTGACCTGAACAACTAGCGTCCCATTTCAACTAGCGTCAGGTGACCTGAACAACTAGCGTACCATTTCAACTAGCGTCAGGTGACCTGAACACCTAGCGTCCCTCTTCAACTAGCGTCAGGTGACCTGAACAACTAGCGTCCCTCTTCAACTAGCGTCAGGTGACCTGAACAACTATCGTCCCTCTTCAACTAGCGTCAGGTGACCTGAACAACTAGTGTCCCTCTTCAACTAGAGTCAGGTGACCAGAACAACTAGCGTCCCTCTTCAACTAGCGTGAGGTGACCTGAACAACTAGCGTCCCTCTTCAACTGGCGTCAGGTGACCTGAACAACTAGCGTCCCATTTCAACTAGCGTCAGGTGACCTGAACAACTAGCGTCCCTCTTCAACTAGCGTCAGGTGACCTGAACAACTAGCGTCCCATTTCAACTAGCGTCAGGTGACCTGAACAACTAGCGTCCCATTTCAACTTGCGTCAGGTGACCTGAACAACTAGCGTCCCATTTCAACTAGCGTCAGGTGACCTGAACAACTAGCGTCCCTCTTCAACTAGCGTCAGGTGACCTGAACAACTAGCGTCCCATTTCAACTAGCGTCAGGTGACCTGAACAACTAGCGTCCCATTTCAACTTGCGTCAGGTGACCTGAACAACTAGCGTCCCATTTCAACTAGCGTCAGGTGACCTGAACAACTAGCGTCCCTCTTCAACTAGCGTCAGGTGACCTGAACAACTAGCGTCCCTCTTCAACTAGCGTCAGGTGACCAGAACAACTAGCGTCCCTCTTCAACTAGCGTCAGGTGACCTGAACAACTAGCGTCCCTCTTCAACTAGCGTCAGGTGACCTGAACAACTAGCGTCCCATTTCAACTAGCGTCAGGTGACCTGAACAACTAGCGTCCCTCTTCAACTAGCGTCAGGTGACCTGAACAACTAGCGTCCCACTTCAACTTGCGTCAGGTGACCTGAACAACTAGCGTCCCATTTCAACTTGCGTCAGGTGACCTGAACAACTAGCGTCCCATTTCAACTAGCGTCAGGTGACCTGAACAACTAGCGTCCCATTTCAACTTGCGTCAGGTGACCTGAACAACTAGCGTCCCATTTCAAATAGCGTCAGGTGACCTGAAAAACTAGCGTCCCATTTCAACTTGCGTCAGGTGACCTGAACAACTAGCGTCCCATTTCAACTAGTCAGGTGACCTGAACAACTAGCGTCCCATTTCAACTAGCGTCAGGTGACCTGAACAACTAGCGTCCCTCTTCAACTAGCGTCAGGTGACCTGAACAACTAGAGTCCCTCTTCAACTAGCGTCAGGTGACCTGAACAACTAGCGTCCCTCTTCAACTAGCGTCAGGTGACCTGAACAACTAGCGTCCCTCTTCAACTAGCGTCAGGTGACCTGAACAACTAGCGTCCCATTTCAACTAGCGTCAGGTGACCTGAACAACTAGCGTCCCATTTCAACTAGCGTCAGGTGACCTGAACAACTAGCGTACCATTTCAACTAGCGTCAGGTGACCTGAACACCTAGCGTCCCTCTTCAACTAGCGTCAGGTGACCTGAACAACTAGCGTCCCTCTTCAACTAGCGTCAGGTGACCTGAACAACTAGCGTCCCTCTTCAACTAGCGTCAGGTGACCTGAACAACTAGCGTCCCTCTTCAACTAGAGTCAGGTGACCAGAACAACTAGCGTCCCATTTCAACTAGCGTCAGGTGACCTGAAAAACTAGCGTCCCATTTCAACTTGCGTCAGCTGACCTGAACAACTAGCGTCCCATTTCAACTAGTCAGGTGACCTGAACAACTAGCGTCCCATTTCAACTAGCGTCAGGTGACCTGAACAACTAACGTCCCTCTTCAACTAGCGTCAGGTGACCTGAACAACTAGCGTCCCTCTTCAACTAGCGTCAGGTGACCTGAACAACTAGCGTCCCATTTCAACTAGCATCAGGTGACCTGAACAACTAGCGTCCCATTTCAACTAGCGTCAGGTGACCTGAACAACTAGCGTCCCATTTCAACTAGCGTCAGGTGACCTGAACAACTAGCGTCCCATTTCAACTTGCGTCAGGTGACCTGAACAACTAGCGTCCCATTTCAACTAGCGTCAGGTGACCTGAAAAACTAGCGTCCCATTTCAACTTGCGTCAGCTGACCTGAACAACTAGCGTCCCATTTCAACTAGTCAGGTGACCTGAACAACTAGCGTCCCATTTCAACTAGCGTCAGGTGACCTGAACAACTAGCGTCCCATTTCAACTAGCGTCAGGTGACCTGAACAACTAGCGTCCCATTTCAACTAGCGTCAGGTGACCTGAAAAACTAGCGTCCCATTTCAACTTGCGTCAGCTGACCTGAACAACTAGCGTCCCATTTCAACTAGTCAGGTGACCTGAACAACTAGCGTCCCATTTCAACTAGCGTCAGGTGACCTGAACAACTAACGTCCCTCTTCAACTAGCGTCAGGTGACCTGAACAACTAGCGTCCCTCTTCAACTAGCGTCAGGTGACCTGAACAACTAGCGTCCCATTTCAACTAGCATCAGGTGACCTGAACAACTAGCGTCCCATTTCAACTAGCGTCAGGTGACCTGAACAACTAGCGTCCCATTTCAACTAGCGTCAGGTGACCTGAACAACTAGCGTCCCATTTCAACTAGCGTCAGGTGACCTGAACAACTAGCGTCCCATTTCAACTTGCGTCAGGTGACCTGAACAACTAGCGTCCCATTTCAACTAGCGTCAGGTGACCTGAAAAACTAGCGTCCCATTTCAACTTGCGTCAGCTGACCTGAACAACTAGCGTCCCATTTCAACTAGTCAGGTGACCTGAACAACTAGCGTCCCATTTCAACTAGCGTCAGGTGACCTGAACAACTAGCGTCCCTCTTCAACTAGCGTCAGGTGACCTGAACAACTAGCGTCCCTCTTCAACTAGCGTCAGGTGACCTGAACAACTAGCGTCCCATTTCAACTAGCGTCAGGTGACCTGAACAACTAGCGTCCCATTTCAACTAGCGTCAGGTGACCTGAACAACTAGCGTCCCATTTCAACTAGCGTCAGGTGACCTGAACAACTAGCGTCCCTCTTCAACTAGCGTCAGGTGACCTGAACAACTAGCGTCCCTCTTCAACTAGCGTCAGGTGACCTGAACAACTAGCGTCCCTCTTCAACTAGCGTCAGGTGACCAGAACAACTAGCGTCCCTCTTCAACTAGCGTCAGGTGACCTGAACAACTAGCGTCCCTCTTCAACTAGCGTCAGGTGACCTGAACAACTAGCGTCCCATTTCAACTAGCGTCAGGTGACCTGAACAACTAGCGTCCCTCTTCAACTAGCGTCAGGTGACCTGAACAACTAGCGTCCCACTTCAACTTGCGTCAGGTGACCTGAACAACTAGCGTCCCATTTCAACTTGCGTCAGGTGACCTGAACAACTAGCGTCCCATTTCAACTAGCGTCAGGTGACCTGAAAAACTAGCGTCCCATTTCAACTTGCGTCAGCTGACCTGAACAACTAGCGTCCCATTTCAACTAGTCAGGTGACCTGAACAACTAGCGTCCCATTTCAACTAGCGTCAGGTGACCTGAACAACTAACGTCCCTCTTCAACTAGCGTCAGGTGACCTGAACAACTAGCGTCCCTCTTCAACTAGCGTCAGGTGACCTGAACAACTAGCGTCCCATTTCAACTAGCATCAGGTGACCTGAACAACTAGCGTCCCATTTCAACTAGCGTCAGGTGACCTGAACAACTAGCGTCCCATTTCAACTAGCGTCAGGTGACCTGAACAACTAGCGTCCCATTTCAACTAGCGTCAGGTGACCTGAACAACTAGCGTCCCATTTCAACTTGCGTCAGGTGACCTGAACAACTAGCGTCCCATTTCAACTAGCGTCAGGTGACCTGAAAAACTAGCGTCCCATTTCAACTTGCGTCAGCTGACCTGAACAACTAGCGTCCCATTTCAACTAGTCAGGTGACCTGAACAACTAGCGTCCCATTTCAACTAGCGTCAGGTGACCTGAACAACTAGCGTCCCTCTTCAACTAGCGTCAGGTGACCTGAACAACTAGCGTCCCTCTTCAACTAGCGTCAGGTGACCTGAACAACTAGCGTCCCATTTCAACTAGCATCAGGTGACCTGAACAACTAGCGTCCCATTTCAACTAGCGTCAGGTGACCTGAACAACTAGCGTCCCATTTCAACTAGCGTCAGGTGACCTGAACAACTAGCGTCCCTCTTCAACTAGCGTCAGGTGACCTGAACAACTAGCGTCCCTCTTCAACTAGCGTCAGGTGACCTGAACAACTAGCGTCCCTCTTCAACTAGCGTCAGGTGACCAGAACAACTAGCGTCCCTCTTCAACTAGCGTCAGGTGACCTGAACAACTAGCGTCCCTCTTCAACTAGCGTCAGGTGACCTGAACAACTAGCGTCCCATTTCAACTAGCGTCAGGTGACCTGAACAACTAGCGTCCCTCTTCAACTAGCGTCAGGTGACCTGAACAACTAGCGTCCCACTTCAACTTGCGTCAGGTGACCTGAACAACTAGCGTCCCATTTCAACTTGCGTCAGGTGACCTGAACAACTAGCGTCCCATTTCAACTAGCGTCAGGTGACCTGAACAACTAGCGTCCCATTTCAACTTGCGTCAGGTGACCTGAACAACTAGCGTCCCATTTCAAATAGCGTCAGGTGACCTGAAAAACTAGCGTCCCATTTCAACTTGCGTCAGGTGACCTGAACAACTAGCGTCCCATTTCAACTAGTCAGGTGACCTGAACAACTAGCGTCCCATTTCAACTAGCGTCAGGTGACCTGAACAACTAGCGTCCCTCTTCAACTAGCGTCAGGTGACCTGAACAACTAGCGTCCCTCTTCAACTAGCGTCAGGTGACCTGAACAACTAGAGTCTCTCTTCAACTAGCGTCAGGTGACCTGAACAACTAGCGTCCCTCTTCAACTAGCGTCAGGTGACCTGAACAACTAGCGTCCCTCTTCAACTAGCGTCAGGTGACCTGAACAACTAGCGTCCCATTTCAACTAGCGTCAGGTGACCTGAACAACTAGCGTCCCATTTCAACTAGCGTCAGGTGACCTGAACAACTAGCGTACCATTTCAACTAGCGTCAGGTGACCTGAACACCTAGCGTCCCTCTTCAACTAGCGTCAGGTGACCTGAACAACTAGCGTCCCTCTTCAACTAGCGTCAGGTGACCTGAACAACTAGCGTCCCTCTTCAACTAGCGTCAGGTGACCTGAACAACTAGCGTCCCTCTTCAACTAGAGTCAGGTGACCAGAACAACTAGCGTCCCTCTTCAACTAGCGTCAGGTGACCTGAACAACTAGCGTTCCTCTTCAACTAGCGTCAGGTGACCTGAACAACTAGCGTCCCATTTCAACTAGCGTCAGGTGACCTGAACAACTAGCGTCCCTCTTCAACTAGCGTCAGGTGACCTGAACAACTAGCGTCCCACTTCAACTTGCGTCAGGTGACCTGAACAACTAGCGTCCCATTTCAACTTGCGTCAGGTGACCTGAACAACTAGCGTCCCATTTCAACTAGCGTCAGGTGACCTGAACAACTAGCGTCCCATTTCAACTTGCGTCAGGTGACCTGAACAACTAGCGTCCCATTTCAACTAGCGTCAGGTGACCTGAAAAACTAGCGTCCCATTTCAACTAGCGTCAGGTGACCTGAACAACTAGCGTCCCTCTTCAACTAGCGTCAGGTGACCTGAACAACTAGCGTCCCTCTTCAACTAGCGTCAGGTGACCTGAACAACTAGCGTCCCATTTCAACTAGCATCAGGTGACCTGAACAACTAGCGTCCCATTTCAACTAGCGTCAGGTGACCTGAACAACTAGCGTCCCATTTCAACTTGCGTCAGGTGACCTGAACAACTAGCGTCCCATTTCAACTAGCGTCAGGTGACCTGAAAAACTAGCGTCCCATTTCAACTTGCGTCAGCTGACCTGAACAACTAGCGTCCCATTTCAACTAGTCAGGTGACCTGAACAACTAGCGTCCCATTTCAACTAGCGTCAGGTGACCTGAACAACTAGCGTCCCATTTCAACTAGCGTCAGGTGACCTGAACAACTAGCGTCCCTCTTCAACTAGCGTCAGGTGACCTGAACAACTAGCGTCCCATTTCAACTAGCGTCAGGTGACCTGAACAACTAGCGTCCCATTTCAACTTGCGTCAGTTGACCTGAACAACTAGCGTCCCATTTCAACTAGCGTCAGGTGACCTGAACAACTAGAGTCCCTCTTCAACTAGCGTCAGGTGACCTGAACAACTAGTGTCCCATTTCAACTAGCGTCAGGTGAACTGAACAACTAGAGTCCCATTTCAACTTGCGTCAGGTGACCTGAACAACTAGTGTAAGGATGATGAAAATGATGTAATACTGATACATGGAATGGGTTGATGTAAGTTAAAAGGTACTTAAAATCGTCCATTAAAAGGAGAAAGTAAAAATACATTTATGGTCTGTAGATCGGTAATCCATTGCTTTTTGAGTAAAAGAGGCTAAATAGGTTAATAGGATAAAAAGAATATCTGTGTTTAAAATACTGTTTTATTTAACTTCTATAACATTTTGGGGAAATGCACCTTAAAGTACAATATGCAGTGTTTGTTTGTTTACATAAGTTCCACTTTCTTTGTTGCCATAAGTTTAACTACCAGTTTGTGATCCGAGGATCTGGGAACGATTGCTAATGCCTCGTTCATTCCGTACGGAACGTGTGGCTTACGTTCGTCCATTATTATTTGGACTTGACTGAAGCAACATCGTGTCCGTGTGGTACTTTCTATTTCCCCTTTTACAGGTAAGAACGAAGGTTGTATTATGTTTGAATGATTTATATATGTGTTTAATACTGTAAGGAAAATGCGGGGAGTAAATGTTAAGGATTGTAGTAATTTATGTAGGCGCATTTAGCAGGCTAAACATGAAGTGTTGTTTCAGTGTAGCCTGTGTGCTAGCTGTGTCGTGGATCGAGGATCAAAAGTGGCGGGAATGAAACACCGGTGCCGCCGTTTTCCCTGTGTGTATTAGCTTTATATAATAGGGATAAGGTAAAAGTGCTATTGTTGAAGTTTAAGAAAAAGGAGTGTTTAATGTGAAGAGGCAAGATAGTTTATATGTTTAAGTGCAACGTTACTGAGGGTAAAATGTTAAGAGTATTATAATAACTATAAACAGCAGTAATTAGCATTACAGAATATCTTCGATGGTGTTGTTTATTGTTCTAAACACTTTACAGGGTTAAGTTAAATCTATTTATGTTTAAATAATCTGTTTTATTAAATGTACTGTTTCAAGGTTATTTGCCAATACTGTTTTAAGATGCTGTAAATATGTTTTGATATCTCTTTGGTAACTCACTCTAAAGGTTAACTCAGGTATTTTAGTAATATGGAGTTATAACTGACCAGCTGATATTTTTCCTGATTGTGTAGTTTCTTAGAGGGACATTTATGTTGTGCAAAGGGAAAATAACATGTTTAATTGTGATATTGTGTAAACATGTTATTATGCTAATGCATTATTATTTGGACTTGACTGAAGCAACATCGTGTCCATGTGGTACTTTCTATTTCCCCTTTTACAGGGGGCGCAACATTAGCGTCCCATTTCAACTAGCGTCAGGTGACCTGAACAACTAGCGTCCCTCTTCAACTAGCGTCAGGTGACCTGAACAACTAGCGTCCCTCTTCAACTAGCGTCAGGTGACCTGAACAACTAGCGTCCCTCTTCAACTAGCGTCAGGTGACCAGAACAACTAGCGTCCCTCTTCAACTAGCGTCAGGTGACCTGAACAACTAGCGTCCCTCTTCAACTTGCGTCAGGTGACCTGAACAACTAGCGTCCCATTTCAACTAGTCAGGTGACCTGAACAACTAGCGTCCCATTTCAACTAGCGTCAGGTGACCTGAACAACTAGCGTCCCTCTTCAACTAGCGTCAGGTGACCTGAACAACTAGCGTCCCTCTTCAACTAGCGTCAGGTGACCAGAACAACTAGCGTCCCTCTTCAACTAGCGTCAGGTGACCAGAACAACTAGCGTCCCTCTTCAACTAGCGTCAGGTGACCTGAACAACTAGCGTCCCACTTCAACTTGCGTCAGGTGACCTGAACAACTAGCGTCCCATTTCAACTTGCGTCAGGTGACCTGAACAACTAGCGTCCCATATCAACTACCGTCAGGTGACCTGAACAACCAGCGTCCCACTTCAACTTGATTCAGGTGACCTGAACAACTTGCGTCCCTCTTCAACTAGCGTCAGGTGACCTGAACAACTAGCGTCCCATTTCAACTAGCGTCAGGTGACCTGAACAACTAGTGTCCCTCTTCAACTAGCGTCAGGTGACCTGAACAACTAGCGTCCCTCTTCAACTTAAGTCAGGTGACCTGAACAACTAGCGTTCCATTTCAACTTGCGTCAGGTGACCTGAACAACTAGCGTCCCACTTCAACTAGGGTCAGGTGACCTGAACAACTAGCGTCCCACTTCAACTAGGGTCAGGTGACCTGAACAACTAGCGTCCCTCTTCAACTAGCGTCAGGTGACCTGAACAACTAGCGTCCCTCTTCAACTTAAGTCAGGTGACCTGAACAACTAGCGTTCCATTTCAACTTGCGTCAGGTGACCTGAACAACTAGCGTCCCACTTCAACTAGGGTCAGGTGACCTGAACAACTAGCTTCCCTCTTCAACTAGCGTCAGGTGACCTGAACAACTAGCGTCCCTCTTCAACTTAAGTCAGGTGACCTGAACAACTAGCGTCCCTCTTCAACTTGCGTCAGGTGACCTGAACAACTAGCGTCCCATTTCAACTTGCGTCAGGTGACCTGAACAACTAGCGTCCCACTTCAACTAGGGTCAGGTGACCTGAACAACTAGCGTCCCTCTTCAACTAGCGTCAGGTGACCTGAACAACTAGCGTTCCATTTCAACTTGCGTCAGGTGACCTGAACAACTAGCGTCCCATTTCAACTAGCGTCAGGTGACCTGAACAACTAGCGTCCCTCTTCAACTAGCGTCAGGTGACCTGAACAACTAGCGTCCCATTTCAACTAGCGTCAGGTGACCTGAACAACTAGCGTCCCATTTCAACTAGCGTCAGGTGACCTGAACAACTAGCGTCCCTCTTCAACTTGCGTCAGGTGACCTGAACAACTAGCGTCCCATTTCAACTTGCGTCAGGTGACCTGAACAACTAGCGTCCCACTTCAACTACGGTCAGGTGACCTGAACAACTAGCGTCCCTCTTCAACTAGCGTCAGGTGACCTGAACAACTAGCGTCCCATTTCAACTTGCGTCAGGTGACCTGAACAACTAGCGTCCCATTTCAACTTGCGTCAGGTGACCTGAACAACTAGCGTCCCACTTCAACTAGGGTCAGGTGACCTGAACAACTAGCGTCCCTCTTCAACTAGCGTCAGGTGACCTGAACAACTAGCGTTCCATTTCAACTTGCGTCAGGTGACCTGAACAACTAGCGTCCCACTTCAACTAGGGTCAGGTGACCTGAACAACTAGCGTATCCTCTTCAACTAGCGTCAGGTGACCTGAACAACTAGCGTATCCTCTTCAACTAGCGTCAGGTGACCTGAACAACTAGCGTCCCACTTCAACTAGGGTCAGGTGACCTGAACAACTAGCGTCCCTCTTCAACTAGCGTCAGGTGACCTGAACAACTAGCGTCCCATTTCAACTAGCGTCAGGTGACCTGAACAACTAGCGTCCCTCTTCAACTTGCGTCAGGTGACCTGAACAACTAGCGTCCCTCTTCAACTTGCGTCAGGTGACCTGAACAACTAGCGTCCCATTTCAACTTGCGTCAGGTGACCTGAACAACTAGCGTCCCACTTCAACTAGGGTCAGGTGACCTGAACAACTAGCGTCCCTCTTCAACTAGCGTCAGGTGACCTGAACAACTAGCGTTCCATTTCAACTTGCGTCAGGTGACCTGAACAACTAGCGTCCCACTTCAACTAGGGTCAGGTGACCTGAACAACTAGCGTATCCTCTTCAACTAGCGTCAGGTGACCTGAACAACTAGCGTCCCATTTCAACTAGCGTCAGGTGAGCTGAACAACTAGCGTCCCATTTCAACTAGCGTCAGGTGACCTGAACAACTAGCGTCCCTCTTCAACTTGCGTCAGGTGACCTGAACAACTAGCGTCCCATTTCAACTTGCGTCAGGTGACCTGAACAACTAGCGTCCCACTTCAACTAGGGTCAGGTGACCTGAACAACTAGCGTCCCTCTTCAACTAGCGTCAGGTGACCTGAACAACTAGCGTTCCATTTCAACTTGCGTCAGGTGACCTGAACAACTAGCGTCCCACTTCAACTAGGGTCAGGTGACCTGAACAACTAGCGTATCCTCTTCAACTAGCGTCAGGTGACCTGAACAACTAGCGTCCCTCTTCAACTTGCGTCAGGTGACCTGAACAACTAGCGTCCCTCTTCAACTTGCGTCAGGTGACCTGAACAACTAGCGTCCCACTTCAACTAGGGTCAGGTGACCTGAACAACTAGCGTATCCTCTTCAACTAGCGTCAGGTGACCTGAACAACTAGCGTCCCACTTCAACTAGCGTCAGGTGACCTGAACAACTAGCGTCCCACTTCAACTAGGGTCAGGTGACCTGAACAACTAGCGTTCCATTTCAACTTGCGTCAGGTGACCTGAACAACTAGCGTTCCATTTCAACTAGCGTCAGTTGACCTGAACAACTAGCGTCCCTCTTCAACTAGCGTCAGGTGACCTGAACAACTAGCGTCCCACTTCAACTAGGGTCAGGTGACCTGAACAACTAGCTTCCCATTTCAACTTAAGTCAGGTGACCTGAACAACTAGCGTCCCTCTTCAACTAGCGTCAGGTGACCTGAACAACTAGCGTCCCACTTCAACTAGGGTCAGGTGACCTGAACAACTAGCGTCCCATTTCAACTTAAGTCAGGTGACCTGAACAACTAGCGTTCCATTTCAACTTGCGTCAGGTGACCTGAACAACTAGCGTCCCACTTCAACTAGGGTCAGGTGACCTGAACAACTAGCGTCCCTCTTCAACTAGCGTCAGGTGACCTGAACAACTAGCGTCCCTCTTCAACTAGCGTCAGGTGACCTGAACAACTAGCGTCCCATTTCAACTAGCATCAGGTGACCTGAACAACTAGCGTCCCATTTCAACTAGCGTCAGGTGACCTGAACAACTAGCGTCCCATTTCAACTAGCGTCAGGTGACCTGAACAACTAGCGTCCCATTTCAACTAGCGTCAGGTGACCTGAACAACTAGCGTCCCACTTCAACTAGGGTCAGGTGACCTGAACAACTAGCGTCCCATTTCAACTTAAGTCAGGTGACCTGAACAACTAGCGTTCCATTTCAACTTGCGTCAGGTGACCTGAACAACTAGCGTCCCACTTCAACTAGGGTCAGGTGACCTGAACAACTAGCGTCCCTCTTCAACTAGCGTCAGGTGACCTGAACAACTAGCGTCCCTCTTCAACTAGCGTCAGGTGACCTGAACAACTAGCGTCCCATTTCAACTAGCATCAGGTGACCTGAACAACTAGCGTCCCATTTCAACTAGCGTCAGGTGACCTGAACAACTAGCGTCCCATTTCAACTAGCGTCAGGTGACCTGAACAACTAGCGTCCCATTTCAACTAGCGTCAGGTGACCTGAACAACTAGCGTCCCATTTCAACTTGCGTCAGGTGACCTGAACAACTAGCGTCCCATTTCAACTAGCGTCAGGTGACCTGAAAAACTAGCGTCCCATTTCAACTTGCGTCAGCTGACCTGAACAACTAGCGTCCCATTTCAACTAGTCAGGTGACCTGAACAACTAGCGTCCCATTTCAACTAGCGTCAGGTGACCTGAACAACTAGCGTCCCTCTTCAACTAGCGTCAGGTGACCTGAACAACTAGCGTCCCTCTTCAACTAGCGTCAGGTGACCTGAACAACTAGCGTCCCATTTCAACTAGCATCAGGTGACCTGAACAACTAGCGTCCCATTTCAACTAGCGTCAGGTGACCTGAACAACTAGCGTCCCATTTCAACTAGCGTCAGGTGACCTGAACAACTAGCGTCCCATTTCAACTAGCGTCAGGTGACCTGAACAACTAGCGTCCCTCTTCAACTAGCGTCAGGTGACCTGAACAACTAGCGTCCCTCTTCAACTAGCGTCAGGTGACCTGAACAACTAGCGTCCCTCTTCAACTAGCGTCAGGTGACCAGAACAACTAGCGTCCCTCTTCAACTAGCGTCAGGTGACCTGAACAACTAGCGTCCCTCTTCAACTAGCGTCAGGTGACCTGAACAACTAGCGTCCCATTTCAACTAGCGTCAGGTGACCTGAACAACTAGCGTCCCTCTTCAACTAGCGTCAGGTGACCTGAACAACTAGCGTCCCACTTCAACTTGCGTCAGGTGACCTGAACAACTAGCGTCCCATTTCAACTTGCGTCAGGTGACCTGAACAACTAGCGTCCCATTTCAACTAGCGTCAGGTGACCTGAACAACTAGCGTCCCATTTCAACTTGCGTCAGGTGACCTGAACAACTAGCGTCCCATTTCAAATAGCGTCAGGTGACCTGAAAAACTAGCGTCCCATTTCAACTTGCGTCAGGTGACCTGAACAACTAGCGTCCCATTTCAACTAGTCAGGTGACCTGAACAACTAGCGTCCCATTTCAACTAGCGTCAGGTGACCTGAACAACTAGCGTCCCTCTTCAACTAGCGTCAGGTGACCTGAACAACTAGCGTCCCTCTTCAACTAGCGTCAGGTGACCTGAACAACTAGCGTCCCATTTCAACTAGCGTCAGGTGACCTGAACAACTAGCGTCCCATTTCAACTAGCGTCAGGTGACCTGAACAACTAGCGTACCATTTCAACTAGCGTCAGGTGACCTGAACACCTAGCGTCCCTCTTCAACTAGCGTCAGGTGACCTGAACAACTAGCGTCCCTCTTCAACTAGCGTCAGGTGACCTGAACAACTAGCGTCAGGTGACCTGAACAACTAGCGTCCCTCTTCAACTAGAGTCAGGTGACCAGAACAACTAGCGTCCCTCTTCAACTAGCGTCAGGTGACCTGAACAACTAGCGTTCCTCTTCAACTAGCGTCAGGTGACCTGAACAACTAGCGTCCCATTTCAACTAGCGTCAGGTGACCTGAACAACTAGCGTCCCTCTTCAACTAGCGTCAGGTGACCTGAACAACTAGCGTCCCACTTCAACTTGCGTCAGGTGACCTGAACAACTAGCGTCCCATTTCAACTTGCGTCAGGTGACCTGAACAACTAGCGTCCCATTTCAACTAGCGTCAGGTGACCTGAACAACTAGCGTCCCATTTCAACTTGCGTCAGGTGACCTGAACAACTAGCGTCCCATTTCAACTAGCGTCAGGTGACCTGAAAAACTAGCGTCCCATTTCAACTAGCGTCAGGTGACCTGAACAACTAGCGTCCCTCTTCAACTAGCGTCAGGTGACCTGAACAACTAGCGTCCCTCTTCAACTAGCGTCAGGTGACCTGAACAACTAGCGTCCCATTTCAACTAGCATCAGGTGACCTGAACAACTAGCGTCCCATTTCAACTAGCGTCAGGTGACCTGAACAACTAGCGTCCCATTTCAACTTGCGTCAGGTGACCTGAACAACTAGCGTCCCATTTCAACTAGCGTCAGGTGACCTGAAAAACTAGCGTCCCATTTCAACTTGCGTCAGCTGACCTGAACAACTAGCGTCCCATTTCAACTAGTCAGGTGACCTGAACAACTAGCGTCCCATTTCAACTAGCGTCAGGTGACCTGAACAACTAGCGTCCCATTTCAACTAGCGTCAGGTGACCTGAACAACTAGCGTCCCTCTTCAACTAGCGTCAGGTGACCTGAACAACTAGCGTCCCATTTCAACTAGCGTCAGGTGACCTGAACAACTAGCGTCCCATTTCAACTTGCGTCAGTTGACCTGAACAACTAGCGTCCCATTTCAACTAGCGTCAGGTGACCTGAACAACTAGAGTCCCTCTTCAACTAGCGTCAGGTGACCTGAACAACTAGTGTCCCATTTCAACTAGCGTCAGGTGAACTGAACAACTAGAGTCCCATTTCAACTTGCGTCAGGTGACCTGAACAACTAGTGTAAGGATGATGAAAATGATGTAATACTGATACATGGAATGGGTTGATGTAAGTTAAAAGGTACTTAAAATCGTCCATTAAAAGGAGAAAGTAAAAATACATTTATGGTCTGTAGATCGGTAATCCATTGCTTTTTGAGTAAAAGAGGCTAAATAGGTTAATAGGATAAAAAGAATATCTGTGTTTAAAATACTGTTTTATTTAACTTCTATAACATTTTGGGGAAATGCACCTTAAAGTACAATATGCAGTGTTTGTTTGTTTACATAAGTTCCACTTTCTTTGTTGCCATAAGTTTAACTACCAGTTTGTGATCCGAGGATCTGGGAACGATTGCTAATGCCTCGTTCATTCCGTACGGAACGTGTGGCTTACGTTCGTCCATTATTATTTGGACTTGACTGAAGCAACATCGTGTCCGTGTGGTACTTTCTATTTCCCCTTTTACAGGTAAGAACGAAGGTTGTATTATGTTTGAATGATTTATATATGTGTTTAATACTGTAAGGAAAATGCGGGGAGTAAATGTTAAGGATTGTAGTAATTTATGTAGGCGCATTTAGCAGGCTAAACATGAAGTGTTGTTTCAGTGTAGCCTGTGTGCTAGCTGTGTCGTGGATCGAGGATCAAAAGTGGCGGGAATGAAACACCGGTGCCGCCGTTTTCCCTGTGTGTATTAGCTTTATATAATAGGGATAAGGTAAAAGTGCTATTGTTGAAGTTTAAGAAAAAGGAGTGTTTAATGTGAAGAGGCAAGATAGTTTATATGTTTAAGTGCAACGTTACTGAGGGTAAAATGTTAAGAGTATTATAATAACTATAAACAGCAGTAATTAGCATTACAGAATATCTTCGATGGTGTTGTTTATTGTTCTAAACACTTTACAGGGTTAAGTTAAATCTATTTATGTTTAAATAATCTGTTTTATTAAATGTACTGTTTCAAGGTTATTTGCCAATACTGTTTTAAGATGCTGTAAATATGTTTTGATATCTCTTTGGTAACTCACTCTAAAGGTTAACTCAGGTATTTTAGTAATATGGAGTTATAACTGACCAGCTGATATTTTTCCTGATTGTGTAGTTTCTTAGAGGGACATTTATGTTGTGCAAAGGGAAAATAACATGTTTAATTGTGATATTGTGTAAACATGTTATTATGCTAATGCATTATTATTTGGACTTGACTGAAGCAACATCGTGTCCATGTGGTACTTTCTATTTCCCCTTTTACAGGGGGCGCAACATTAGCGTCCCATTTCAACTAGCGTCAGGTGACCTGAACAACTAGCGTCCCTCTTCAACTAGCGTCAGGTGACCTGAACAACTAGCGTCCCTCTTCAACTAGCGTCAGGTGACCAGAACAACTAGCGTCCCTCTTCAACTAGCGTCAGGTGACCTGAACAACTAGCGTCCCTCTTCAACTTGCGTCAGGTGACCTGAACAACTAGCGTCCCATTTCAACTAGTCAGGTGACCTGAACAACTAGCGTCCCATTTCAACTAGCGTCAGGTGACCTGAACAACTAGCGTCCCTCTTCAACTAGCGTCAGGTGACCTGAACAACTAGCGTCCCTCTTCAACTAGCGTCAGGTGACCAGAACAACTAGCGTCCCTCTTCAACTAGCGTCAGGTGACCTGAACAACTAGCGTCCCACTTCAACTTGCGTCAGGTGACCTGAACAACTAGCGTCCCATTTCAACTTGCGTCAGGTGACCTGAACAACTAGCGTCCCATATCAACTACCGTCAGGTGACCTGAACAACCAGCGTCCCACTTCAACTTGATTCAGGTGACCTGAACAACTTGCGTCCCTCTTCAACTAGCGTCAGGTGACCTGAACAACTAGCGTCCCATTTCAACTAGCGTCAGGTGACCTGAACAACTAGTGTCCCTCTTCAACTAGCGTCAGGTGACCTGAACAACTAGCGTCCCTCTTCAACTTAAGTCAGGTGACCTGAACAACTAGCGTTCCATTTCAACTTGCGTCAGGTGACCTGAACAACTAGCGTCCCACTTCAACTAGGGTCAGGTGACCTGAACAACTAGCGTCCCACTTCAACTAGGGTCAGGTGACCTGAACAACTAGCGTCCCTCTTCAACTAGCGTCAGGTGACCTGAACAACTAGCGTCCCTCTTCAACTTAAGTCAGGTGACCTGAACAACTAGCGTTCCATTTCAACTTGCGTCAGGTGACCTGAACAACTAGCGTCCCACTTCAACTAGGGTCAGGTGACCTGAACAACTAGCTTCCCTCTTCAACTAGCGTCAGGTGACCTGAACAACTAGCGTCCCTCTTCAACTTAAGTCAGGTGACCTGAACAACTAGCGTCCCTCTTCAACTTGCGTCAGGTGACCTGAACAACTAGCGTCCCATTTCAACTTGCGTCAGGTGACCTGAACAACTAGCGTCCCACTTCAACTAGGGTCAGGTGACCTGAACAACTAGCGTCCCTCTTCAACTAGCGTCAGGTGACCTGAACAACTAGCGTTCCATTTCAACTTGCGTCAGGTGACCTGAACAACTAGCGTCCCACTTCAACTACGGTCAGGTGACCTGAACAACTAGCGTCCCTCTTCAACTAGCGTCAGGTGACCTGAACAACTAGCGTCCCATTTCAACTTGCGTCAGGTGACCTGAACAACTAGCGTCCCATTTCAACTTGCGTCAGGTGACCTGAACAACTAGCGTCCCACTTCAACTAGGGTCAGGTGACCTGAACAACTAGCGTCCCTCTTCAACTAGCGTCAGGTGACCTGAACAACTAGCGTTCCATTTCAACTTGCGTCAGGTGACCTGAACAACTAGCGTCCCACTTCAACTAGGGTCAGGTGACCTGAACAACTAGCGTATCCTCTTCAACTAGCGTCAGGTGACCTGAACAACTAGCGTATCCTCTTCAACTAGCGTCAGGTGACCTGAACAACTAGCGTCCCACTTCAACTAGGGTCAGGTGACCTGAACAACTAGCGTCCCTCTTCAACTAGCGTCAGGTGACCTGAACAACTAGCGTCCCATTTCAACTAGCGTCAGGTGACCTGAACAACTAGCGTCCCTCTTCAACTTGCGTCAGGTGACCTGAACAACTAGCGTCCCTCTTCAACTTGCGTCAGGTGACCTGAACAACTAGCGTCCCATTTCAACTTGCGTCAGGTGACCTGAACAACTAGCGTCCCACTTCAACTAGGGTCAGGTGACCTGAACAACTAGCGTCCCTCTTCAACTAGCGTCAGGTGACCTGAACAACTAGCGTTCCATTTCAACTTGCGTCAGGTGACCTGAACAACTAGCGTCCCACTTCAACTAGGGTCAGGTGACCTGAACAACTAGCGTATCCTCTTCAACTAGCGTCAGGTGACCTGAACAACTAGCGTCCCATTTCAACTAGCGTCAGGTGACCTGAACAACTAGCGTCCCATTTCAACTAGCGTCAGGTGACCTGAACAACTAGCGTCCCTCTTCAACTTGCGTCAGGTGACCTGAACAACTAGCGTCCCATTTCAACTTGCGTCAGGTGACCTGAACAACTAGCGTCCCACTTCAACTAGGGTCAGGTGACCTGAACAACTAGCGTCCCTCTTCAACTAGCGTCAGGTGACCTGAACAACTAGCGTTCCATTTCAACTTGCGTCAGGTGACCTGAACAACTAGCGTCCCACTTCAACTAGGGTCAGGTGACCTGAACAACTAGCGTATCCTCTTCAACTAGCGTCAGGTGACCTGAACAACTAGCGTCCCTCTTCAACTTGCGTCAGGTGACCTGAACAACTAGCGTCCCTCTTCAACTTGCGTCAGGTGACCTGAACAACTAGCGTCCCACTTCAACTAGGGTCAGGTGACCTGAACAACTAGCGTATCCTCTTCAACTAGCGTCAGGTGACCTGAACAACTAGCGTCCCACTTCAACTAGCGTCAGGTGACCTGAACAACTAGCGTCCCACTTCAACTAGGGTCAGGTGACCTGAACAACTAGCGTTCCATTTCAACTTGCGTCAGGTGACCTGAACAACTAGCGTTCCATTTCAACTAGCGTCAGTTGACCTGAACAACTAGCGTCCCTCTTCAACTAGCGTCAGGTGACCTGAACAACTAGCGTCCCACTTCAACTAGGGTCAGGTGACCTGAACAACTAGCGTCCCATTTCAACTTAAGTCAGGTGACCTGAACAACTAGCGTCCCTCTTCAACTAGCGTCAGGTGACCTGAACAACTAGCGTCCCACTTCAACTAGGGTCAGGTGACCTGAACAACTAGCGTCCCATTTCAACTTAAGTCAGGTGACCTGAACAACTAGCGTTCCATTTCAACTTGCGTCAGGTGACCTGAACAACTAGCGTCCCACTTCAACTAGGGTCAGGTGACCTGAACAACTAGCGTCCCTCTTCAACTAGCGTCAGGTGACCTGAACAACTAGCGTCCCTCTTCAACTTAAGTCAGGTGACCTGAACAACTAGCGTCCCATTTCAACTAGCGTCAGGTGACCTGAACAACTAGCGTCCCTCTTCAACTTAAGTCAGGTGACCTGAACAACTAGCGTCCCACTTCAACTAGGGTCAGGTGACCTGAACAACTAGCGTCCCTCTTCAACTAGCGTTAGGTGACCTGAACAACTAGCGTCCCTGTTCAACTTAAGTCAGTTGACCTGAACAACTAGCGTCCCATTTCAACTAGCGTCAGGTGACCTGAACAACTAGCGTCCCTCTTCAACTAGCGTCAGGTGTCCTGAACAACTAGCGTCCCTCTTCAACTAGAGTCAGGTGACCAGAACAACTAGCGTCCCTCTTCAACTAGCGTCAGGTGACCTGAACAACTAGCGTCCCTCTTCAACTAGCGTCAGGTGACCTGAACAACTAGCGTCCCATTTCAACTAGCGTCAGGTGACCTGAACAACTAGCGTCCCTCTTCAACTAGCGTCAGGTGACCTGAACAACTAGCGTCCCTCTTCAACTTAAGTCAGGTGACCTGAACAACTAGCGTTCCATTTCAACTTGCGTCAGGTGACCTGAACAACTAGCGTCCCACTTCAACTAGGGTCAGGTGACCTGAACAACTAGCGTCCCTCTTCAACTAGCGTCAGGTGACCTGAACTAGCGTCCCTCTTCAACTTAAGTCAGGTGACCTGAACAACTAGCGTTCCAATTCAACTTGCGTCAGGTGACCTGAACAACTAGCGTCCCACTTCAACTAGGGTCAGGTGACCTGAACAACTAGCGTCCCTCTTCAACTAGCGTCAGGTGACCTGAACAACTAGCGTCCCTCTTCAACTTAAGTCAGGTGACCTGAACAACTAGCGTTCCATTTCAACTTGCGTCAGGTGACCTGAACAACTAGCGTCCCACTTCAACTAGGGTCAGGTGACCTGAACAACTAGCGTCCCTCTTCAACTAGCGTCAGGTGACCTGAACTAGCGTCCCTCTTCAACTTAAGTCAGGTGACCTGAACAACTAGCGTCCCATTTCAACTAGCGTCAGGTGACCTGAACAACTAGCGTCCCTCTTCAACTAGCGTCAGGTGACCTGAACAACTAGCGTCCCTCTTCAACTTAAGTCAGGTGACCTGAACAACTAGCGTTCCAATTCAACTTGCGTCAGGTGACCTGAACAACTAGCGTCCCACTTCAACTAGGGTCAGGTGACCTGAACAACTAGCGTCCCTCTTCAACTAGCGTCAGGTGACCTGAACAACTAGCGTCCCTCTTCAACTTAAGTCAGGTGACCTGAACAACTAGCGTTCCATTTCAACTTGCGTCAGGTGACCTGAACAACTAGCGTCCCACTTCAACTAGGGTCAGGTGACCTGAACAACTAGCGTCCCTCTTCAACTAGCGTCAGGTGACCTGAACAACTAGCGTCCCATTTCAACTAGCGTCAGGTGACCTGAACAACTAGCGTCCCTCTTCAACTTAAGTCAGGTGACCTGAACAACTAGCGTCCCTCTTCAACTTAAGTCAGGTGACCTGAACAACTAGCGTCCCATTTCAACTAGCGTCAGGTGACCTGAACAACTAGCGTCCCTCTTCAACTTAAGTCAGGTGACCTGAACAACTAGCGTCCCACTTCAACTAGCGTCAGGTGACCTGAACAACTAGCGTCCCTCTTCAACTTAAGTCAGGTGACCTGAACAACTAGCGTCCCACTTCAACTAGGGTCAGGTGACCTGAACAACTAGCGTCCCTCTTCAACTAGCGTCAGGTGACCTGAACAACTAGCGTCCCTCTTCAACTTAAGTCAGGTGACCTGAACAACTAGCGTCCCATTTCAACTAGCGTCAGGTGACCTGAACAACTAGCGTCCCTCTTCAACTTAAGTCAGGTGACCTGAACAACTAGCGTTCCATTTCAACTTGCGTCAGGTGACCTGAACAACTAGCGTCCCACTTCAACTAGGGTCAGGTGACCTGAACAACTAGCGTCCCTCTTCAACTAGCGTCAGGTGACCTGAACAACTAGCGTCCCTCTTCAACTTAAGTCAGGTGACCTGAACAACTAGCGTCCCTCTTCAACTAGCGTCAGGTGACCTGAACAACTAGCGTCCCATTTCAACTAGCGTCAGGTGACCTGAACAACTAGCGTCCCTCTTCAACTTAAGTCAGGTGACCTGAACAACTAGCGTTCCAATTCAACTTGCGTCAGGTGACCTGAACAACTAGCGTCCCACTTCAACTAGGGTCAGGTGACCTGAACAACTAGCGTCCCTCTTCAACTAGCGTCAGGTGACCTGAACAACTAGCGTCCCTCTTCAACTTAAGTCAGGTGACCTGAACAACTAGCGTTCCATTTCAACTTGCGTCAGGTGACCTGAACAACTAGCGTCCCACTTCAACTAGGGTCAGGTGACCTGAACAACTAGCGTCCCTCTTCAACTAGCGTCAGGTGACCTGAACAACTAGCGTCCCATTTCAACTAGCGTCAGGTGACCTGAACAACTAGCGTCCCTCTTCAACTTAAGTCAGGTGACCTGAACAACTAGCGTCCCTCTTCAACTTAAGTCAGGTGACCTGAACAACTAGCGTCCCATTTCAACTAGCGTCAGGTGACCTGAACAACTAGCGTCCCTCTTCAACTTAAGTCAGGTGACCTGAACAACTAGCGTCCCACTTCAACTAGGGTCAGGTGACCTGAACAACTAGCGTTCCATTTCAACTTGCGTCAGGTGACCTGAACAACTAGCGTTCCATTTCAACTAGCGTCAGTTGACCTGAACAACTAGCGTCCCTCTTCAACTAGCGTCAGGTGACCTGAACAACTAGCGTCCCACTTCAACTAGGGTCAGGTGACCTGAACAACTAGCGTCCCATTTCAACTTAAGTCAGGTGACCTGAACAACTAGCGTCCCTCTTCAACTAGCGTCAGGTGACCTGAACAACTAGCGTCCCACTTCAACTAGGGTCAGGTGACCTGAACAACTAGCGTCCCATTTCAACTTAAGTCAGGTGACCTGAACAACTAGCGTTCCATTTCAACTTGCGTCAGGTGACCTGAACAACTAGCGTCCCACTTCAACTAGGGTCAGGTGACCTGAACAACTAGCGTCCCTCTTCAACTAGCGTCAGGTGACCTGAACAACTAGCGTCCCTCTTCAACTTAAGTCAGGTGACCTGAACAACTAGCGTCCCATTTCAACTAGCGTCAGGTGACCTGAACAACTAGCGTCCCTCTTCAACTTAAGTCAGGTGACCTGAACAACTAGCGTCCCACTTCAACTAGGGTCAGGTGACCTGAACAACTAGCGTCCCTCTTCAACTAGCGTTAGGTGACCTGAACAACTAGCGTCCCTGTTCAACTTAAGTCAGTTGACCTGAACAACTAGCGTCCCATTTCAACTAGCGTCAGGTGACCTGAACAACTAGCGTCCCTCTTCAACTAGCGTCAGGTGTCCTGAACAACTAGCGTCCCTCTTCAACTAGAGTCAGGTGACCAGAACAACTAGCGTCCCTCTTCAACTAGCGTCAGGTGACCTGAACAACTAGCGTCCCTCTTCAACTAGCGTCAGGTGACCTGAACAACTAGCGTCCCATTTCAACTAGCGTCAGGTGACCTGAACAACTAGCGTCCCTCTTCAACTAGCGTCAGGTGACCTGAACAACTAGCGTCCCTCTTCAACTTAAGTCAGGTGACCTGAACAACTAGCGTTCCATTTCAACTTGCGTCAGGTGACCTGAACAACTAGCGTCCCACTTCAACTAGGGTCAGGTGACCTGAACAACTAGCGTCCCTCTTCAACTAGCGTCAGGTGACCTGAACTAGCGTCCCTCTTCAACTTAAGTCAGGTGACCTGAACAACTAGCGTTCCAATTCAACTTGCGTCAGGTGACCTGAACAACTAGCGTCCCACTTCAACTAGGGTCAGGTGACCTGAACAACTAGCGTCCCTCTTCAACTAGCGTCAGGTGACCTGAACAACTAGCGTCCCTCTTCAACTTAAGTCAGGTGACCTGAACAACTAGCGTTCCATTTCAACTTGCGTCAGGTGACCTGAACAACTAGCGTCCCACTTCAACTAGGGTCAGGTGACCTGAACAACTAGCGTCCCTCTTCAACTAGCGTCAGGTGACCTGAACTAGCGTCCCTCTTCAACTTAAGTCAGGTGACCTGAACAACTAGCGTCCCATTTCAACTAGCGTCAGGTGACCTGAACAACTAGCGTCCCTCTTCAACTAGCGTCAGGTGACCTGAACAACTAGCGTCCCTCTTCAACTTAAGTCAGGTGACCTGAACAACTAGCGTTCCAATTCAACTTGCGTCAGGTGACCTGAACAACTAGCGTCCCACTTCAACTAGGGTCAGGTGACCTGAACAACTAGCGTCCCTCTTCAACTAGCGTCAGGTGACCTGAACAACTAGCGTCCCTCTTCAACTTAAGTCAGGTGACCTGAACAACTAGCGTTCCATTTCAACTTGCGTCAGGTGACCTGAACAACTAGCGTCCCACTTCAACTAGGGTCAGGTGACCTGAACAACTAGCGTCCCTCTTCAACTAGCGTCAGGTGACCTGAACAACTAGCGTCCCATTTCAACTAGCGTCAGGTGACCTGAACAACTAGCGTCCCTCTTCAACTTAAGTCAGGTGACCTGAACAACTAGCGTCCCTCTTCAACTTAAGTCAGGTGACCTGAACAACTAGCGTCCCATTTCAACTAGCGTCAGGTGACCTGAACAACTAGCGTCCCTCTTCAACTTAAGTCAGGTGACCTGAACAACTAGCGTCCCACTTCAACTAGCGTCAGGTGACCTGAACAACTAGCGTCCCTCTTCAACTTAAGTCAGGTGACCTGAACAACTAGCGTCCCACTTCAACTAGGGTCAGGTGACCTGAACAACTAGCGTCCCTCTTCAACTAGCGTCAGGTGACCTGAACAACTAGCGTCCCTCTTCAACTTAAGTCAGGTGACCTGAACAACTAGCGTCCCATTTCAACTAGCGTCAGGTGACCTGAACAACTAGCGTCCCTCTTCAACTTAAGTCAGGTGACCTGAACAACTAGCGTTCCATTTCAACTTGCGTCAGGTGACCTGAACAACTAGCGTCCCACTTCAACTAGGGTCAGGTGACCTGAACAACTAGCGTCCCTCTTCAACTAGCGTCAGGTGACCTGAACAACTAGCGTCCCTCTTCAACTTAAGTCAGGTGACCTGAACAACTAGCGTCCCTCTTCAACTAGCGTCAGGTGACCTGAACAACTAGCGTCCCATTTCAACTAGCGTCAGGTGACCTGAACAACTAGCGTCCCTCTTCAACTTAAGTCAGGTGACCTGAACAACTAGCGTTCCAATTCAACTTGCGTCAGGTGACCTGAACAACTAGCGTCCCACTTCAACTAGGGTCAGGTGACCTGAACAACTAGCGTCCCTCTTCAACTAGCGTCAGGTGACCTGAACAACTAGCGTCCCTCTTCAACTTAAGTCAGGTGACCTGAACAACTAGCGTTCCATTTCAACTTGCGTCAGGTGACCTGAACAACTAGCGTCCCACTTCAACTAGGGTCAGGTGACCTGAACAACTAGCGTCCCTCTTCAACTAGCGTCAGGTGACCTGAACAACTAGCGTCCCATTTCAACTAGCGTCAGGTGACCTGAACAACTAGCGTCCCTCTTCAACTTAAGTCAGGTGACCTGAACAACTAGCGTCCCTCTTCAACTTAAGTCAGGTGACCTGAACAACTAGCGTCCCATTTCAACTAGCGTCAGGTGACCTGAACAACTAGCGTCCCTCTTCAACTTAAGTCAGGTGACCTGAACAACTAGCGTCCCACTTCAACTAGCGTCAGGTGACCTGAACAACTAGCGTCCCTCTTCAACTTAAGTCAGGTGACCTGAACAACTAGCGTCCCACTTCAACTAGGGTCAGGTGACCTGAACAACTAGCGTCCCTCTTCAACTAGCGTCAGGTGACCTGAACAACTAGCGTCCCTCTTCAACTTAAGTCAGGTGACCTGAACAACTAGCGTCCCATTTCAACTAGCGTCAGGTGACCTGAACAACTAGCGTCCCTCTTCAACTTAAGTCAGGTGACCTGAACAACTAGCGTTCCATTTCAACTTGCGTCAGGTGACCTGAACAACTAGCGTCCCACTTCAACTAGGGTCAGGTGACCTGAACAACTAGCGTCCCTCTTCAACTAGCGTCAGGTGACCTGAACAACTAGCGTCCCTCTTCAACTTAAGTCAGGTGACCTGAACAACTAGCGTCCCTCTTCAACTAGCGTCAGGTGACCTGAACAACTAGCGTCCCATTTCAACTAGCGTCAGGTGACCTGAACAACTAGCGTCCCTCTTCAACTTAAGTCAGGTGACCTGAACAACTAGCGTCCCACTTCAACTAGGGTCAGGTGACCTGAACAACTAGCGTCCCTCTTCAACTAGCGTCAGGTGACCTGAACAACTAGCGTCCCTCTTCAACTTAAGTCAGGTGACCTGAACAACTAGCGTCCCATTTCAACTAGCGTCAGGTGACCTGAACAACTAGCGTCCCATTTCAACTAGCGTCAGGTGACCTGAACAACTAGCGTTCCATTTCAACTTGCGTCAGGTGACCTGAACAACTAGCGTCCCACTTCAACTAGGGTCAGGTGACCTGAACAACTAGCGTCCCTCTTCAACTAGCGTCAGGTGACCTGAACAACTAGCGTCCCTCTTCAACTTAAGTCAGGTGACCTGAACAACTAGCGTCCCACTTCAACTAGGGTCAGGTGACCTGAACAACTAGCGTATCCTCTTCAACTAGCGTCAGGTGACCTGAACAACTAGCGTCCCTCTTCAACTTGCGTCAGGTGACCTGAACAACTAGCGTCCCACTTCAACTAGGGTCAGGTGACCTGAACAACTAGCGTATCCTCTTCAACTTAAGTCAGGTGACCTGAACAACTAGCGTCCCATTTCAACTAGCGTCAGGTGACCTGAACAACTAGCGTCCCTCTTCAACTTAAGTCAGGTGACCTGAACAACTAGCGTTCCATTTCAACTTGCGTCAGGTGACCTGAACAACTAGCGTATCCTCTTCAACTAGCGTCAGGTGACCTGAACAACTAGCGTCCCACTTCAACTAGCGTCAGGTGACCTGAACAACTAGCGTCCCACTTCAACTAGGGTCAGGTGACCTGAACAACTAGCGTCCCATTTCAACTTAAGTCAGGTGACCTGAACAACTAGCGTTCCATTTCAACTTGCGTCAGGTGACCTGAACAACTAGCGTCCAACTTCAACTAGGGTCAGGTGACCTGAACAACTAGCGTCCCTCTTCAACTAGCGTCAGGTGACCTGAACAACTAGCGTCCCATTTCAACTAGCGTCAGGTGACCTGAACAACTAGCGTCCCTCTTCAACTAGCGTCAGGTGACCTGAACAACTAGCGTCCCATTTCAACTAGCGTCAGGTGACCTGAACAACTAGCGTCCCATTTCAACTAGCGTCAGGTGACCTGAACAACTAGCGTCCCTCTTCAACTTGCGTCAGGTGACCTGAACATCTAGCGTCCCATTTCAACTTGCGTCAGGTGACCTGAACAACTAGCGTCCCACTTCAACTAGGGTCAGGTGACCTGAACAACTAGCGTCCCACTTCAACTAGGGTCAGGTGACCTGAACAACTAGCGTCCCTCTTCAACTAGCGTCAGGTGACCTGAACAACTAGCGTCCCTCTTCAACTTAAGTCAGGTGACCTGAACAACTAGCGTTCCATTTCAACTTGCGTCAGGTGACCTGAACAACTAGCGTCCCACTTCAACTAGGGTCAGGTGACCTGAACAACTAGCGTCCCTCTTCAACTAGCGTCAGGTGACCTGAACAACTAGCGTCCCTCTTCAACTTGCGTCAGGTGACCTGAACAACTAGCGTCCCATTTCAACTAGCGTCAGGTGACCTGAACAACTAGCGTCCCTCTTCAACTTAAGTCAGGTGACCTGAACAACTAGCGTCCCACTTCAACTAGCGTCAGGTGACCTGAACAACTAGCGTCCCTCTTCAACTAGCGTCAGGTGACCTGAACAACTAGCGTCCCTCTTCAACTTAAGTCAGGTGACCTGAACAACTAGCGTCCCACTTCAACTAGGGTCAGGTGACCTGAACAACTAGCGTCCCTCTTCAACTAGCGTCAGGTGACCTGAACAACTAGCGTCCCTCTTCAACTTAAGTCAGGTGACCTGAACAACTAGCGTCCCATTTCAACTAGCGTCAGGTGACCTGAACAACTAGCGTCCCTCTTCAACTTAAGTCAGGTGACCTGAACAACTAGCGTTCCATTTCAACTTGCGTCAGGTGACCTGAACAACTAGCGTCCCACTTCAACTAGGGTCAGGTGACCTGAACAACTAGCGTCCCTCTTCAACTAGCGTCAGGTGACCTGAACAACTAGCGTCCCTCTTCAACTTAAGTCAGGTGACCTGAACAACTAGCGTCCCTCTTCAACTAGCGTCAGGTGACCTGAACAACTAGCGTCCCATTTCAACTAGCGTCAGGTGACCTGAACAACTAGCGTCCCTCTTCAACTTAAGTCAGGTGACCTGAACAACTAGCGTCCCACTTCAACTAGGGTCAGGTGACCTGAACAACTAGCGTCCCTCTTCAACTAGCGTCAGGTGACCTGAACAACTAGCGTCCCTCTTCAACTTAAGTCAGGTGACCTGAACAACTAGCGTCCCATTTCAACTAGCGTCAGGTGACCTGAACAACTAGCGTCCCATTTCAACTAGCGTCAGGTGACCTGAACAACTAGCGTTCCATTTCAACTTGCGTCAGGTGACCTGAACAACTAGCGTCCCACTTCAACTAGGGTCAGGTGACCTGAACAACTAGCGTCCCTCTTCAACTAGCGTCAGGTGACCTGAACAACTAGCGTCCCTCTTCAACTTAAGTCAGGTGACCTGAACAACTAGCGTCCCACTTCAACTAGGGTCAGGTGACCTGAACAACTAGCGTATCCTCTTCAACTAGCGTCAGGTGACCTGAACAACTAGCGTCCCTCTTCAACTTGCGTCAGGTGACCTGAACAACTAGCGTCCCACTTCAACTAGGGTCAGGTGACCTGAACAACTAGCGTATCCTCTTCAACTTAAGTCAGGTGACCTGAACAACTAGCGTCCCATTTCAACTAGCGTCAGGTGACCTGAACAACTAGCGTCCCTCTTCAACTTAAGTCAGGTGACCTGAACAACTAGCGTTCCATTTCAACTTGCGTCAGGTGACCTGAACAACTAGCGTATCCTCTTCAACTAGCGTCAGGTGACCTGAACAACTAGCGTCCCACTTCAACTAGCGTCAGGTGACCTGAACAACTAGCGTCCCACTTCAACTAGGGTCAGGTGACCTGAACAACTAGCGTCCCATTTCAACTTAAGTCAGGTGACCTGAACAACTAGCGTTCCATTTCAACTTGCGTCAGGTGACCTGAACAACTAGCGTCCAACTTCAACTAGGGTCAGGTGACCTGAACAACTAGCGTCCCTCTTCAACTAGCGTCAGGTGACCTGAACAACTAGCGTCCCATTTCAACTAGCGTCAGGTGACCTGAACAACTAGCGTCCCTCTTCAACTAGCGTCAGGTGACCTGAACAACTAGCGTCCCATTTCAACTAGCGTCAGGTGACCTGAACAACTAGCGTCCCATTTCAACTAGCGTCAGGTGACCTGAACAACTAGCGTCCCTCTTCAACTTGCGTCAGGTGACCTGAACATCTAGCGTCCCATTTCAACTTGCGTCAGGTGACCTGAACAACTAGCGTCCCACTTCAACTAGGGTCAGGTGACCTGAACAACTAGCGTCCCACTTCAACTAGGGTCAGGTGACCTGAACAACTAGCGTCCCTCTTCAACTAGCGTCAGGTGACCTGAACAACTAGCGTCCCTCTTCAACTTAAGTCAGGTGACCTGAACAACTAGCGTTCCATTTCAACTTGCGTCAGGTGACCTGAACAACTAGCGTCCCACTTCAACTAGGGTCAGGTGACCTGAACAACTAGCGTCCCTCTTCAACTAGCGTCAGGTGACCTGAACAACTAGCGTCCCTCTTCAACTTAAGTCAGGTGACCTGAACAACTAGCGTCCCATTTCAACTAGCGTCAGGTGACCTGAACAACTAGCGTCCCTCTTCAACTTAAGTCAGGTGACCTGAACAACTAGCGTCCCATTTCAACTAGCGTCAGGTGACCTGAACAACTAGCGTCCCTCTTCAACTTAAGTCAGGTGACCTGAACAACTAGCGTCCCACTTCAACTAGCGTCAGGTGACCTGAACAACTAGCGTTCCATTTCAACTTGCGTCAGGTGACCTGAACAACTAGCGTCCAACTTCAACTAGGGTCAGGTGACCTGAACAACTAGCGTTCCATTTCAACTTGCGTCAGGTGACCTGAACAACTAGCGTCCCACTTCAACTAGGGTCAGGTGACCTGAACAACTAGCGTCCCTCTTCAACTAGCGTCAGGTGACCTGAACAACTAGCGTCCCTCTTCAACTTAAGTCAGGTGACCTGAACAACTAGCGTTCCATTTCAACTTGCGTCAGGTGACCTGAACAACTAGCGTCCCACTTCAACTAGGGTCAGGTGACCTGAACAACTAGCGTCCCTCTTCAACTAGCGTCAGGTGACCTGAACAACTAGCGTCCCTCTTCAACTTAAGTCAGGTGACCTGAACAACTAGCGTTCCATTTCAACTTGCGTCAGGTGACCTGAACAACTAGCGTCCCACTTCAACTAGGGTCAGGTGACCTGAACAACTAGCGTCCCTCTTCAACTAGCGTCAGGTGACCTGAACAACTAGCGTCCCTCTTCAACTTAAGTCAGGTGACCTGAACAACTAGCGTCCCATTTCAACTAGCGTCAGGTGACCTGAACAACTAGCGTCCCACTTCAACTAGGGTCAGGTGACCTGAACAACTAGCGTCCCTCTTCAACTAGCGTCAGGTGACCTGAACAACTAGCGTCCCATTTCAACTAGCGTCAGGTGACCTGAACAACTAGCGTCCCTCTTCAACTTAAGTCAGGTGACCTGAACAACTAGCGTCCCTCTTCAACTTAAGTCAGGTGACCTGAACAACTAGCGTCCCTCTTCAACTTAAGTCAGGTGACCTGAACAACTAGCGTCCCATTTCAACTAGCGTCAGGTGACCTGAACAACTAGCGTCCCTCTTCAACTTAAGTCAGGTGACCTGAACAACTAGCGTCCCACTTCAACTAGCGTCAGGTGACCTGAACAACTAGCGTTCCATTTCAACTTGCGTCAGGTGACCTGAACAACTAGCGTCCAACTTCAACTAGGGTCAGGTGACCTGAACAACTAGCGTTCCATTTCAACTTGCGTCAGGTGACCTGAACAACTAGCGTCCCACTTCAACTAGGGTCAGGTGACCTGAACAACTAGCGTCCCTCTTCAACTAGCGTCAGGTGACCTGAACAACTAGCGTCCCTCTTCAACTTAAGTCAGGTGACCTGAACAACTAGCGTCCCATTTCAACTAGCGTCAGGTGACCTGAACAACTAGCGTCCCTCTTCAACTTAAGTCAGGTGACCTGAACAACTAGCGTCCCACTTCAACTAGGGTCAGGTGACCTGAACAACTAGCGTCCCTCTTCAACTAGCGTCAGGTGACCTGAACAACTAGCGTCCCTCTTCAACTTAAGTCAGGTGACCTGAACAACTAGCGTCCCACTTCAACTAGGGTCAGGTGACCTGAACAACTAGCGTCCCTCTTCAACTAGCGTCAGGTGACCTGAACAACTAGCGTCCCTCTTCAACTTAAGTCAGGTGACCTGAACAACTAGCGTCCCATTTCAACTAGCGTCAGGTGACCTGAACAACTAGCGTCCCTCTTCAACTTAAGTCAGGTGACCTGAACAACTAGCGTCCCACTTCAACTAGGGTCAGGTGACCTGAACAACTAGCGTCCCTCTTCAACTAGCGTCAGGTGACCTGAACAACTAGCGTCCCTCTTCAACTTAAGTCAGGTGACCTGAACAACTAGCGTCCCATTTCAACTAGCTTCAGGTGACCTGAACAACTAGCGTCCCATTTCAACTTAAGTCAGGTGACCTGAACAACTAGCGTCCCACTTCAACTAGGGTCAGGTGACCTGAACAACTAGCGTCCCACTTCAACTAGCGTCAGGTGACCTGAACAACTAGCGTCCCTCTTCAACTAGCGTCAGGTGACCTGAACAACTAGCGTCCCATTTCAACTAGCGTCAGGTGACCTGAACAACTAGCGTCCCATTTCAACTAGCGTCAGGTGACCTGAACAACTAGCGTCCCATTTCAACTAGCGTCAGGTGACCTGAACAACTAGCGTCCCTCTTCAACTAGCGTCAGGTGACCTGAACAACTAGCGTCCCTCTTCAACTTAAGTCAGGTGACCTGAACAACTAGCGTCCCACTTCAACTAGCGTCAGGTGACCTGAACAACTAGCGTCCCACTTCAACTAGGGTCAGGTGACCTGAACAACTAGCGTCCCATTTCAACTTAAGTCAGGTGACCTGAACAACTAGCGTCCCTCTTCAACTAGCGTCAGGTGACCTGAACAACTAGCGTCCCTCTTCAACTTAAGTCAGGTGACCTGAACAACTAGCGTTCCATTTCAACTTGCGTCAGGTGACCCGAACAACTAGCGTCCCACTTCAACTAGGGTCAGGTGACCTGAACAACTAGCGTCCCTCTTCAACTAGCGTCAGGTGACCTGAACAACTAGCGTCCCACTTCAACTAGGGTCAGGTGACCTGAACAACTAGCGTCCCTCTTCAACTAGCGTCAGGTGACCTGAACAACTAGCGTCCCTCTTCAACTTAAGTCAGGTGACCTGAACAACTAGCGTCCCATTTCAACTAGCGTCAGGTGACCTGAACAACTAGCGTCCCATTTAAACTAGCGTCAGGTGACCTGAACAACTAGCGTCCCTCTTCAACTTAAGTCAGGTGACCTGAACAACTAGCGTTCCATTTCAACTTGCGTCAGGTGACCTGAACAACTAGCGTCCCACTTCAACTAGGGTCAGGTGACCTGAACAACTAGCGTCCCTCTTCAACTAGCGTCAGGTGACCTGAACAACTAGCGTCCCTCTTCAACTTAAGTCAGGTGACCTGAACAACTAGCGTTCCATTTCAACTTGCGTCAGGTGACCTGAACAACTAGCGTCCCACTTCAACTAGGGTCAGGTGACCTGAACAACTAGCGTCCCTCTTCAACTTAAGTCAGGTGACCTGAACAACTAGCGTCCCATTTCAACTAGCGTCAGGTGACCTGAACAACTAGCGTCCCATTTAAACTAGCGTCAGGTGACCTGAACAACTAGCGTCCCTCTTCAACTTAAGTCAGGTGACCTGAACAACTAGCGTTCCATTTCAACTTGCGTCAGGTGACCTGAACAACTAGCGTCCCACTTCAACTAGGGTCAGGTGACCTGAACATCTAGCGTCCCTCTTCAACTAGCGTCAGGTGACCTGAACAACTAGCGTCCCTCTTCAACTAGCGTCAGGTGACCTGAACAACTAGCGTCCCATTTCAACTAGCGTCAGGTGACCTGAACAACTAGCGTCCCACTTCAACTAGGGTCAGGTGACCTGAACAACTAGCGTCCCTCTTCAACTAGCGTCAGGTGACCTGAACAACTAGCGTCCCATTTCAACTAGCGTCAGGTGACCTGAACAACTAGCGTCCCTCTTCAACTTAAGTCAGGTGACCTGAACAACTAGCGTCCCTCTTCAACTTAAGTCAGGTGACCTGAACAACTAGCGTCCCTCTTCAACTTAAGTCAGGTGACCTGAACAACTAGCGTCCCATTTCAACTAGCGTCAGGTGACCTGAACAACTAGCGTCCCATTTCAACTAGCGTCAGGTGACCTGAACAACTAGCGTCCCATTTCAACTAGCGTCAGGTGACCTGAACAACTAGCGTCCCTCTTCAACTAGCGTCAGGTGACCTGAACAACTAGCGTCCCTCTTCAACTTAAGTCAGGTGACCTGAACAACTAGCGTCCCACTTCAACTAGCGTCAGGTGACCTGAACAACTAGCGTCCCACTTCAACTAGGGTCAGGTGACCTGAACAACTAGCGTCCCATTTCAACTTAAGTCAGGTGACCTGAACAACTAGCGTCCCTCTTCAACTAGCGTCAGGTGACCTGAACAACTAGCGTCCCTCTTCAACTTAAGTCAGGTGACCTGAACAACTAGCGTCCCATTTCAACTAGCGTCAGGTGACCTGAACAACTAGCGTCCCTCTTCAACTTAAGTCAGGTGACCTGAACAACTAGCGTCCCATTTCAACTAGCGTCAGGTGACCTGAACAACTAGCGTCCCTCTTCAACTTAAGTCAGGTGACCTGAACAACTAGCGTCCCACTTCAACTAGCGTCAGGTGACCTGAACAACTAGCGTTCCATTTCAACTTGCGTCAGGTGACCTGAACAACTAGCGTCCCACTTCAACTAGGGTCAGGTGACCTGAACAACTAGCGTTCCATTTCAACTTGCGTCAGGTGACCTGAACAACTAGCGTCCCACTTCAACTAGGGTCAGGTGACCTGAACAACTAGCGTCCCTCTTCAACTAGCGTCAGGTGACCTGAACAACTAGCGTCCCTCTTCAACTTAAGTCAGGTGACCTGAACAACTAGCGTTCCATTTCAACTTGCGTCAGGTGACCTGAACAACTAGCGTCCCACTTCAACTAGGGTCAGGTGACCTGAACAACTAGCGTCCCTCTTCAACTAGCGTCAGGTGACCTGAACAACTAGCGTCCCTCTTCAACTTAAGTCAGGTGACCTGAACAACTAGCGTTCCATTTCAACTTGCGTCAGGTGACCTGAACAACTAGCGTCCCACTTCAACTAGGGTCAGGTGACCTGAACAACTAGCGTCCCTCTTCAACTAGCGTCAGGTGACCTGAACAACTAGCGTCCCTCTTCAACTTAAGTCAGGTGACCTGAACAACTAGCGTCCCATTTCAACTAGCGTCAGGTGACCTGAACAACTAGCGTCCCACTTCAACTAGGGTCAGGTGACCTGAACAACTAGCGTCCCTCTTCAACTAGCGTCAGGTGACCTGAACAACTAGCGTCCCATTTCAACTAGCGTCAGGTGACCTGAACAACTAGCGTCCCTCTTCAACTTAAGTCAGGTGACCTGAACAACTAGCGTCCCTCTTCAACTTAAGTCAGGTGACCTGAACAACTAGCGTCCCTCTTCAACTTAAGTCAGGTGACCTGAACAACTAGCGTCCCACTTCAACTAGCGTCAGGTGACCTGAACAACTAGCGTTCCATTTCAACTTGCGTCAGGTGACCTGAACAACTAGCGTCCCACTTCAACTAGGGTCAGGTGACCTGAACAACTAGCGTCCCTCTTCAACTAGCGTCAGGTGACCTGAACAACTAGCGTCCCTCTTCAACTTAAGTCAGGTGACCTGAACAACTAGCGTCCCATTTCAACTAGCGTCAGGTGACCTGAACAACTAGCGTCCCTCTTCAACTTAAGTCAGGTGACCTGAACAACTAGCGTCCCACTTCAACTAGGGTCAGGTGACCTGAACAACTAGCGTCCCTCTTCAACTAGCGTCAGGTGACCTGAACAACTAGCGTCCCTCTTCAACTTAAGTCAGGTGACCTGAACAACTAGCGTCCCACTTCAACTAGGGTCAGGTGACCTGAACAACTAGCGTCCCTCTTCAACTAGCGTCAGGTGACCTGAACAACTAGCGTCCCTCTTCAACTTAAGTCAGGTGACCTGAACAACTAGCGTCCCATTTCAACTAGCGTCAGGTGACCTGAACAACTAGCGTCCCTCTTCAACTTAAGTCAGGTGACCTGAACAACTAGCGTCCCACTTCAACTAGGGTCAGGTGACCTGAACAACTAGCGTCCCTCTTCAACTAGCGTCAGGTGACCTGAACAACTAGCGTCCCTCTTCAACTTAAGTCAGGTGACCTGAACAACTAGCGTCCCATTTCAACTAGCTTCAGGTGACCTGAACAACTAGCGTCCCATTTCAACTTAAGTCAGGTGACCTGAACAACTAGCGTCCCACTTCAACTAGGGTCAGGTGACCTGAACAACTAGCGTCCCACTTCAACTAGCGTCAGGTGACCTGAACAACTAGCGTCCCTCTTCAACTAGCGTCAGGTGACCTGAACAACTAGCGTCCCATTTCAACTAGCGTCAGGTGACCTGAACAACTAGCGTCCCATTTCAACTAGCGTCAGGTGACCTGAACAACTAGCGTCCCATTTCAACTAGCGTCAGGTGACCTGAACAACTAGCGTCCCTCTTCAACTAGCGTCAGGTGACCTGAACAACTAGCGTCCCTCTTCAACTTAAGTCAGGTGACCTGAACAACTAGCGTCCCACTTCAACTAGCGTCAGGTGACCTGAACAACTAGCGTCCCACTTCAACTAGGGTCAGGTGACCTGAACAACTAGCGTCCCATTTCAACTTAAGTCAGGTGACCTGAACAACTAGCGTCCCTCTTCAACTAGCGTCAGGTGACCTGAACAACTAGCGTCCCTCTTCAACTTAAGTCAGGTGACCTGAACAACTAGCGTTCCATTTCAACTTGCGTCAGGTGACCCGAACAACTAGCGTCCCACTTCAACTAGGGTCAGGTGACCTGAACAACTAGCGTCCCTCTTCAACTAGCGTCAGGTGACCTGAACAACTAGCGTCCCACTTCAACTAGGGTCAGGTGACCTGAACAACTAGCGTCCCTCTTCAACTAGCGTCAGGTGACCTGAACAACTAGCGTCCCTCTTCAACTTAAGTCAGGTGACCTGAACAACTAGCGTCCCATTTCAACTAGCGTCAGGTGACCTGAACAACTAGCGTCCCATTTAAACTAGCGTCAGGTGACCTGAACAACTAGCGTCCCTCTTCAACTTAAGTCAGGTGACCTGAACAACTAGCGTTCCATTTCAACTTGCGTCAGGTGACCTGAACAACTAGCGTCCCACTTCAACTAGGGTCAGGTGACCTGAACAACTAGCGTCCCTCTTCAACTAGCGTCAGGTGACCTGAACAACTAGCGTCCCTCTTCAACTTAAGTCAGGTGACCTGAACAACTAGCGTTCCATTTCAACTTGCGTCAGGTGACCTGAACAACTAGCGTCCCACTTCAACTAGGGTCAGGTGACCTGAACAACTAGCGTCCCTCTTCAACTTAAGTCAGGTGACCTGAACAACTAGCGTCCCATTTCAACTAGCGTCAGGTGACCTGAACAACTAGCGTCCCATTTAAACTAGCGTCAGGTGACCTGAACAACTAGCGTCCCTCTTCAACTTAAGTCAGGTGACCTGAACAACTAGCGTTCCATTTCAACTTGCGTCAGGTGACCTGAACAACTAGCGTCCCACTTCAACTAGGGTCAGGTGACCTGAACATCTAGCGTCCCTCTTCAACTAGCGTCAGGTGACCTGAACAACTAGCGTCCCTCTTCAACTTAAGTCAGGTGACCTGAACAACTAGCGTCCCATTTCAACTAGCGTCAGGTGACCTGAACAACTAGCGTCCCACTTCAACTAGGGTCAGGTGACCTGAACAACTAGCGTCCCTCTTCAACTAGCGTCAGGTGACCTGAACAACTAGCGTCCCATTTCAACTAGCGTCAGGTGACCTGAACAACTAGCGTCCCTCTTCAACTTAAGTCAGGTGACCTGAACAACTAGCGTCCCTCTTCAACTTAAGTCAGGTGACCTGAACAACTAGCGTCCCTCTTCAACTTAAGTCAGGTGACCTGAACAACTAGCGTCCCATTTCAACTAGCGTCAGGTGACCTGAACAACTAGCGTCCCTCTTCAACTTAAGTCAGGTGACCTGAACAACTAGCGTCCCACTTCAACTAGCGTCAGGTGACCTGAACAACTAGCGTTCCATTTCAACTTGCGTCAGGTGACCTGAACAACTAGCGTCCAACTTCAACTAGGGTCAGGTGACCTGAACAACTAGCGTTCCATTTCAACTTGCGTCAGGTGACCTGAACAACTAGCGTCCCACTTCAACTAGGGTCAGGTGACCTGAACAACTAGCGTCCCTCTTCAACTAGCGTCAGGTGACCTGAACAACTAGCGTCCCTCTTCAACTTAAGTCAGGTGACCTGAACAACTAGCGTCCCATTTCAACTAGCGTCAGGTGACCTGAACAACTAGCGTCCCTCTTCAACTTAAGTCAGGTGACCTGAACAACTAGCGTCCCACTTCAACTAGGGTCAGGTGACCTGAACAACTAGCGTCCCTCTTCAACTAGCGTCAGGTGACCTGAACAACTAGCGTCCCTCTTCAACTAGCGTCAGGTGACCTGAACAACTAGCGTCCCACTTCAACTAGGGTCAGGTGACCTGAACAACTAGCGTCCCTCTTCAACTAGCGTCAGGTGACCTGAACAACTAGCGTCCCTCTTCAACTTAAGTCAGGTGACCTGAACAACTAGCGTCCCATTTCAACTAGCGTCAGGTGACCTGAACAACTAGCGTCCCTCTTCAACTTAAGTCAGGTGACCTGAACAACTAGCGTCCCACTTCAACTAGGGTCAGGTGACCTGAACAACTAGCGTCCCTCTTCAACTAGCGTCAGGTGACCTGAACAACTAGCGTCCCTCTTCAACTTAAGTCAGGTGACCTGAACAACTAGCGTCCCATTTCAACTAGCGTCAGGTGACCTGAACAACTAGCGTCCCATTTCAACTTAAGTCAGGTGACCTGAACAACTAGCGTCCCACTTCAACTAGGGTCAGGTGACCTGAACAACTAGCGTCCCACTTCAACTAGCGTCAGGTGACCTGAACAACTAGCGTCCCTCTTCAACTAGCGTCAGGTGACCTGAACAACTAGCGTCCCATTTCAACTAGCGTCAGGTGACCTGAACAACTAGCGTCCCATTTCAACTAGCGTCAGGTGACCTGAACAACTAGCGTCCCACTTCAACTAGGGTCAGGTGACCTGAACAACTAGCGTCCCTCTTCAACTAGCGTCAGGTGACCTGAACAACTAGCGTCCCTCTTCAACTTAAGTCAGGTGACCTGAACAACTAGCGTCCCACTTCAACTAGGGTCAGGTGACCTGAACAACTAGCGTCCCTCTTCAACTAGCGTCAGGTGACCTGAACAACTAGCGTCCCTCTTCAACTTAAGTCAGGTGACCTGAACAACTAGCGTCCCATTTCAACTAGCGTCAGGTGACCTGAACAACTAGCGTCCCATTTAAACTAGCGTCAGGTGACCTGAACAACTAGCGTCCCTCTTCAACTTAAGTCAGGTGACCTGAACAACTAGCGTTCCATTTCAACTTGCGTCAGGTGACCTGAACAACTAGCGTCCCACTTCAACTAGGGTCAGGTGACCTGAACAACTAGCGTCCCTCTTCAACTAGCGTCAGGTGACCTGAACAACTAGCGTCCCTCTTCAACTTAAGTCAGGTGACCTGAACAACTAGCGTTCCATTTCAACTTGCGTCAGGTGACCTGAACAACTAGCGTCCCACTTCAACTAGGGTCAGGTGACCTGAACAACTAGCGTCCCTCTTCAACTTAAGTCAGGTGACCTGAACAACTAGCGTCCCATTTCAACTAGCGTCAGGTGACCTGAACAACTAGCGTCCCATTTAAACTAGCGTCAGGTGACCTGAACAACTAGCGTCCCTCTTCAACTTAAGTCAGGTGACCTGAACAACTAGCGTTCCATTTCAACTTGCGTCAGGTGACCTGAACAACTAGCGTCCCACTTCAACTAGGGTCAGGTGACCTGAACATCTAGCGTCCCTCTTCAACTAGCGTCAGGTGACCTGAACAACTAGCGTCCCTCTTCAACTTAAGTCAGGTGACCTGAACAACTAGCGTCCCATTTCAACTAGCGTCAGGTGACCTGAACAACTAGCGTCCCACTTCAACTAGGGTCAGGTGACCTGAACAACTAGCGTCCCTCTTCAACTAGCGTCAGGTGACCTGAACAACTAGCGTCCCATTTCAACTAGCGTCAGGTGACCTGAACAACTAGCGTCCCTCTTCAACTTAAGTCAGGTGACCTGAACAACTAGCGTCCCTCTTCAACTTAAGTCAGGTGACCTGAACAACTAGCGTCCCTCTTCAACTTAAGTCAGGTGACCTGAACAACTAGCGTCCCATTTCAACTAGCGTCAGGTGACCTGAACAACTAGCGTCCCTCTTCAACTTAAGTCAGGTGACCTGAACAACTAGCGTCCCACTTCAACTAGCGTCAGGTGACCTGAACAACTAGCGTCCCACTTCAACTAGGGTCAGGTGACCTGAACAACTAGCGTCCCATTTCAACTTAAGTCAGGTGACCTGAACAACTAGCGTCCCTCTTCAACTAGCGTCAGGTGACCTGAACAACTAGCGTCCCTCTTCAACTTAAGTCAGGTGACCTGAACAACTAGCGTTCCATTTCAACTTGCGTCAGGTGACCCGAACAACTAGCGTCCCACTTCAACTAGGGTCAGGTGACCTGAACAACTAGCGTCCCTCTTCAACTAGCGTCAGGTGACCTGAACAACTAGCGTCCCACTTCAACTAGGGTCAGGTGACCTGAACAACTAGCGTCCCTCTTCAACTAGCGTCAGGTGACCTGAACAACTAGCGTCCCTCTTCAACTTAAGTCAGGTGACCTGAACAACTAGCGTCCCATTTCAACTAGCGTCAGGTGACCTGAACAACTAGCGTCCCATTTAAACTAGCGTCAGGTGACCTGAACAACTAGCGTCCCTCTTCAACTTAAGTCAGGTGACCTGAACAACTAGCGTTCCATTTCAACTTGCGTCAGGTGACCTGAACAACTAGCGTCCCACTTCAACTAGGGTCAGGTGACCTGAACAACTAGCGTCCCTCTTCAACTAGCGTCAGGTGACCTGAACAACTAGCGTCCCTCTTCAACTTAAGTCAGGTGACCTGAACAACTAGCGTTCCATTTCAACTTGCGTCAGGTGACCTGAACAACTAGCGTCCCACTTCAACTAGGGTCAGGTGACCTGAACAACTAGCGTCCCTCTTCAACTTAAGTCAGGTGACCTGAACAACTAGCGTCCCATTTCAACTAGCGTCAGGTGACCTGAACAACTAGCGTCCCATTTAAACTAGCGTCAGGTGACCTGAACAACTAGCGTCCCTCTTCAACTTAAGTCAGGTGACCTGAACAACTAGCGTTCCATTTCAACTTGCGTCAGGTGACCTGAACAACTAGCGTCCCACTTCAACTAGGGTCAGGTGACCTGAACATCTAGCGTCCCTCTTCAACTAGCGTCAGGTGACCTGAACAACTAGCGTCCCTCTTCAACTTAAGTCAGGTGACCTGAACAACTAGCGTCCCATTTCAACTAGCGTCAGGTGACCTGAACAACTAGCGTCCCACTTCAACTAGGGTCAGGTGACCTGAACAACTAGCGTCCCTCTTCAACTAGCGTCAGGTGACCTGAACAACTAGCGTCCCATTTCAACTAGCGTCAGGTGACCTGAACAACTAGCGTCCCTCTTCAACTTAAGTCAGGTGACCTGAACAACTAGCGTCCCTCTTCAACTTAAGTCAGGTGACCTGAACAACTAGCGTCCCTCTTCAACTTAAGTCAGGTGACCTGAACAACTAGCGTCCCATTTCAACTAGCGTCAGGTGACCTGAACAACTAGCGTCCCTCTTCAACTTAAGTCAGGTGACCTGAACAACTAGCGTCCCACTTCAACTAGCGTCAGGTGACCTGAACAACTAGCGTTCCATTTCAACTTGCGTCAGGTGACCTGAACAACTAGCGTCCAACTTCAACTAGGGTCAGGTGACCTGAACAACTAGCGTTCCATTTCAACTTGCGTCAGGTGACCTGAACAACTAGCGTCCCACTTCAACTAGGGTCAGGTGACCTGAACAACTAGCGTCCCTCTTCAACTAGCGTCAGGTGACCTGAACAACTAGCGTCCCTCTTCAACTTAAGTCAGGTGACCTGAACAACTAGCGTCCCATTTCAACTAGCGTCAGGTGACCTGAACAACTAGCGTCCCTCTTCAACTTAAGTCAGGTGACCTGAACAACTAGCGTCCCACTTCAACTAGGGTCAGGTGACCTGAACAACTAGCGTCCCTCTTCAACTAGCGTCAGGTGACCTGAACAACTAGCGTCCCTCTTCAACTAGCGTCAGGTGACCTGAACAACTAGCGTCCCACTTCAACTAGGGTCAGGTGACCTGAACAACTAGCGTCCCTCTTCAACTAGCGTCAGGTGACCTGAACAACTAGCGTCCCTCTTCAACTTAAGTCAGGTGACCTGAACAACTAGCGTCCCATTTCAACTAGCGTCAGGTGACCTGAACAACTAGCGTCCCTCTTCAACTTAAGTCAGGTGACCTGAACAACTAGCGTCCCACTTCAACTAGGGTCAGGTGACCTGAACAACTAGCGTCCCTCTTCAACTAGCGTCAGGTGACCTGAACAACTAGCGTCCCTCTTCAACTTAAGTCAGGTGACCTGAACAACTAGCGTCCCATTTCAACTAGCGTCAGGTGACCTGAACAACTAGCGTCCCATTTCAACTTAAGTCAGGTGACCTGAACAACTAGCGTCCCACTTCAACTAGGGTCAGGTGACCTGAACAACTAGCGTCCCACTTCAACTAGCGTCAGGTGACCTGAACAACTAGCGTCCCTCTTCAACTAGCGTCAGGTGACCTGAACAACTAGCGTCCCATTTCAACTAGCGTCAGGTGACCTGAACAACTAGCGTCCCATTTCAACTAGCGTCAGGTGACCTGAACAACTAGCGTCCCATTTCAACTAGCGTCAGGTGACCTGAACAACTAGCGTCCCTCTTCAACTAGCGTCAGGTGACCTGAACAACTAGCGTCCCTCTTCAACTTAAGTCAGGTGACCTGAACAACTAGCGTCCCACTTCAACTAGCGTCAGGTGACCTGAACAACTAGCGTCCCACTTCAACTAGGGTCAGGTGACCTGAACAACTAGCGTCCCATTTCAACTTAAGTCAGGTGACCTGAACAACTAGCGTCCCTCTTCAACTAGCGTCAGGTGACCTGAACAACTAGCGTCCCTCTTCAACTTAAGTCAGGTGACCTGAACAACTAGCGTTCCATTTCAACTTGCGTCAGGTGACCCGAACAACTAGCGTCCCACTTCAACTAGGGTCAGGTGACCTGAACAACTAGCGTCCCTCTTCAACTAGCGTCAGGTGACCTGAACAACTAGCGTCCCACTTCAACTAGGGTCAGGTGACCTGAACAACTAGCGTCCCTCTTCAACTAGCGTCAGGTGACCTGAACAACTAGCGTCCCTCTTCAACTTAAGTCAGGTGACCTGAACAACTAGCGTCCCATTTCAACTAGCGTCAGGTGACCTGAACAACTAGCGTCCCATTTAAACTAGCGTCAGGTGACCTGAACAACTAGCGTCCCTCTTCAACTTAAGTCAGGTGACCTGAACAACTAGCGTTCCATTTCAACTTGCGTCAGGTGACCTGAACAACTAGCGTCCCACTTCAACTAGGGTCAGGTGACCTGAACAACTAGCGTCCCTCTTCAACTAGCGTCAGGTGACCTGAACAACTAGCGTCCCTCTTCAACTTAAGTCAGGTGACCTGAACAACTAGCGTTCCATTTCAACTTGCGTCAGGTGACCTGAACAACTAGCGTCCCACTTCAACTAGGGTCAGGTGACCTGAACAACTAGCGTCCCTCTTCAACTTAAGTCAGGTGACCTGAACAACTAGCGTCCCATTTCAACTAGCGTCAGGTGACCTGAACAACTAGCGTCCCATTTAAACTAGCGTCAGGTGACCTGAACAACTAGCGTCCCTCTTCAACTTAAGTCAGGTGACCTGAACAACTAGCGTTCCATTTCAACTTGCGTCAGGTGACCTGAACAACTAGCGTCCCACTTCAACTAGGGTCAGGTGACCTGAACAACTAGCGTCCCTCTTCAACTAGCGTCAGGTGACCTGAACAACTAGCGTCCCTCTTCAACTTAAGTCAGGTGACCTGAACAACTAGCGTTCCATTTCAACTTGCGTCAGGTGACCTGAACAACTAGCGTTCCATTTCAACTTGCGTCAGGTGACCTGAACAACTAGCGTCCCACTTCAACTAGGGTCAGGTGACCTGAACAACTAGCGTCCCTCTTCAACTAGCGTCAGGTGACCTGAACAACTAGCGTCCCTCTTCAACTAGCGTCAGGTGACCTGAACAACTAGCGTCCCATTTCAACTAGCGTCAGGTGACCTGAACAACTAGCGTCCCTCTTCAACTAGCGTCAGGTGACCTGAACAACTAGCGTCCCATTTCAACTAGCGTCAGGTGACCTGAACAACTAGCGTTCCATTTCAACTTGCGTCAGGTGACCTGAACAACTAGCGTCCCACTTCAACTAGGGTCAGGTGACCTGAACAACTAGCGTCCCTCTTCAACTAGCGTCAGGTGACCTGAACAACTAGCGTCCCTCTTCAACTTAAGTCAGGTGACCTGAACAACTAGCGTCCCACTTCAACTAGGGTCAGGTGACCTGAACAACTAGCGTATCCTCTTCAACTAGCGTCAGGTGACCTGAACAACTAGCGTCCCTCTTCAACTTGCGTCAGGTGACCTGAACAACTAGCGTCCCACTTCAACTAGGGTCAGGTGACCTGAACAACTAGCGTATCCTCTTCAACTTAAGTCAGGTGACCTGAACAACTAGCGTCCCATTTCAACTAGCGTCAGGTGACCTGAACAACTAGCGTCCCTCTTCAACTTAAGTCAGGTGACCTGAACAACTAGCGTTCCATTTCAACTTGCGTCAGGTGACCTGAACAACTAGCGTATCCTCTTCAACTAGCGTCAGGTGACCTGAACAACTAGCGTCCCACTTCAACTAGCGTCAGGTGACCTGAACAACTAGCGTCCCACTTCAACTAGGGTCAGGTGACCTGAACAACTAGCGTCCCATTTCAACTTAAGTCAGGTGACCTGAACAACTAGCGTTCCATTTCAACTTGCGTCAGGTGACCTGAACAACTAGCGTCCAACTTCAACTAGGGTCAGGTGACCTGAACAACTAGCGTCCCTCTTCAACTAGCGTCAGGTGACCTGAACAACTAGCGTCCCATTTCAACTAGCGTCAGGTGACCTGAACAACTAGCGTCCCTCTTCAACTAGCGTCAGGTGACCTGAACAACTAGCGTCCCATTTCAACTAGCGTCAGGTGACCTGAACAACTAGCGTCCCATTTCAACTAGCGTCAGGTGACCTGAACAACTAGCGTCCCTCTTCAACTTGCGTCAGGTGACCTGAACATCTAGCGTCCCATTTCAACTTGCGTCAGGTGACCTGAACAACTAGGGTCCCACTTCAACTAGGGTCAGGTGACCTGAACAACTAGCGTCCCTCTTCAACTAGCGTCAGGTGACCTGAACAACTAGCGTCCCACTTCAACTAGGGTCAGGTGACCTGAACAACTAGCGTCCCTCTTCAACTAGCGTCAGGTGACCTGAACAACTAGCGTCCCTCTTCAACTTAAGTCAGGTGACCTGAACAACTAGCGTTCCATTTCAACTTGCGTCAGGTGACCTGAACAACTAGCGTCCCACTTCAACTAGGGTCAGGTGACCTGAACAACTAGCGTCCCTCTTCAACTAGCGTCAGGTGACCTGAACAACTAGCGTCCCTCTTCAACTTAAGTCAGGTGACCTGAACAACTAGCGTCCCATTTCAACTAGCGTCAGGTGACCTGAACAACTAGCGTCCCTCTTCAACTTAAGTCAGGTGACCTGAACAACTAGCGTCCCATTTCAACTAGCGTCAGGTGACCTGAACAACTAGCGTCCCTCTTCAACTTAAGTCAGGTGACCTGAACAACTAGCGTCCCACTTCAACTAGCGTCAGGTGACCTGAACAACTAGCGTTCCATTTCAACTTGCGTCAGGTGACCTGAACAACTAGCGTCCAACTTCAACTAGGGTCAGGTGACCTGAACAACTAGCGTTCCATTTCAACTTGCGTCAGGTGACCTGAACAACTAGCGTCCCACTTCAACTAGGGTCAGGTGACCTGAACAACTAGCGTCCCTCTTCAACTAGCGTCAGGTGACCTGAACAACTAGCGTCCCTCTTCAACTTAAGTCAGGTGACCTGAACAACTAGCGTTCCATTTCAACTTGCGTCAGGTGACCTGAACAACTAGCGTCCCACTTCAACTAGGGTCAGGTGACCTGAACAACTAGCGTCCCTCTTCAACTAGCGTCAGGTGACCTGAACAACTAGCGTCCCTCTTCAACTTAAGTCAGGTGACCTGAACAACTAGCGTTCCATTTCAACTTGCGTCAGGTGACCTGAACAACTAGCGTCCCACTTCAACTAGGGTCAGGTGACCTGAACAACTAGCGTCCCTCTTCAACTAGCGTCAGGTGACCTGAACAACTAGCGTCCCTCTTCAACTTAAGTCAGGTGACCTGAACAACTAGCGTCCCATTTCAACTAGCGTCAGGTGACCTGAACAACTAGCGTCCCTCTTCAACTTAAGTCAGGTGACCTGAACAACTAGCGTCCCTCTTCAACTTAAGTCAGGTGACCTGAACAACTAGCGTCCCATTTCAACTAGCGTCAGGTGACCTGAACAACTAGCGTCCCTCTTCAACTTAAGTCAGGTGACCTGAACAACTAGCGTCCCACTTCAACTAGGGTCAGGTGACCTGAACAACTAGTGTCCCTCTTCAACTAGCGTCAGGTGACCTGAACAACTAGCGTCCCATTTCAACTAGCGTCAGGTGACCTGAACAACTAGCGTCCCTCTTCAACTTAAGTCAGGTGACCTGAACAACTAGCGTCCCTCTTCAACTTAAGTCAGGTGACCTGAACAACTAGCGTCCCTCTTCAACTTAAGTCAGGTGACCTGAACAACTAGCGTCCCATTTCAACTAGCGTCAGGTGACCTGAACAACTAGCGTCCCTCTTCAACTTAAGTCAGGTGACCTGAACAACTAGCGTCCCACTTCAACTAGCGTCAGGTGACCTGAACAACTAGCGTTCCATTTCAACTTGCGTCAGGTGACCTGAACAACTAGCGTCCAACTTCAACTAGGGTCAGGTGACCTGAACAACTAGCGTTCCATTTCAACTTGCGTCAGGTGACCTGAACAACTAGCGTCCCACTTCAACTAGGGTCAGGTGACCTGAACAACTAGCGTCCCTCTTCAACTAGCGTCAGGTGACCTGAACAACTAGCGTCCCTCTTCAACTTAAGTCAGGTGACCTGAACAACTAGCGTCCCATTTCAACTAGCGTCAGGTGACCTGAACAACTAGCGTCCCTCTTCAACTTAAGTCAGGTGACCTGAACAACTAGCGTCCCACTTCAACTAGGGTCAGGTGACCTGAACAACTAGCATCCCTCTTCAACTAGCGTCAGGTGACCTGAACAACTAGCGTCCCTCTTCAACTTAAGTCAGGTGACCTGAACAACTAGCGTCCCACTTCAACTAGGGTCAGGTGACCTGAACAACTAGCGTCCCTCTTCAACTAGCGTCAGGTGACCTGAACAACTAGCGTCCCTCTTCAACTTAAGTCAGGTGACCTGAACAACTAGCGTCCCATTTCAACTAGCGTCAGGTGACCTGAACAACTAGCGTCCCTCTTCAACTTAAGTCAGGTGACCTGAACAACTAGCGTCCCACTTCAACTAGCGTCAGGTGACCTGAACAACTAGCGTCCCACTTCAACTAGCGTCAGGTGACCTGAACAACTAGCGTCCCATTTCAACTAGCGTCAGGTGACCTGAACAACTAGCGTCCCATTTCAACTAGCGTCAGGTGACCTGAACAACTAGCGTCCCATTTCAACTAGCGTCAGGTGACCTGAACAACTAGCGTCCCTCTTCAACTAGCGTCAGGTGACCTGAACAACTAGCGTCCCTCTTCAACTTAAGTCAGGTGACCTGAACAACTAGCGTCCCACTTCAACTAGCGTCAGGTGACCTGAACAACTAGCGTCCCACTTCAACTAGGGTCAGGTGACCTGAACAACTAGCGTCCCATTTCAACTTAAGTCAGGTGACCTGAACAACTAGCGTCCCTCTTCAACTAGCGTCAGGTGACCTGAACAACTAGCGTTCCATTTCAACTTGCGTCAGGTGACCTGAACAACTAGCGTCCCTCTTCAACTAGCGTCAGGTGACCTGAACAACTAGCGTCCCTCTTCAACTTAAGTCAGGTGACCTGAACAACTAGCGTCCCACTTCAACTAGGGTCAGGTGACCTGAACAACTAGCGTCCCTCTTCAACTAGCGTCAGGTGACCTGAACAACTAGCGTCCCTCTTCAACTTAAGTCAGGTGACCTGAACAACTAGCGTCCCATTTCAACTAGCGTCAGGTGACCTGAACAACTAGCGTCCCATTTAAACTAGCGTCAGGTGACCTGAACAACTAGCGTCCCTCTTCAACTTAAGTCAGGTGACCTGAACAACTAGCGTTCCATTTCAACTTGCGTCAGGTGACCTGAACAACTAGCGTCCCACTTCAACTAGGGTCAGGTGACCTGAACAACTAGCGTCCCTCTTCAACTAGCGTCAGGTGACCTGAACAACTAGCGTCCCTCTTCAACTTAAGTCAGGTGACCTGAACAACTAGCGTTCCATTTCAACTTGCGTCAGGTGACCTGAACAACTAGCGTCCCATTTCAACTAGCGTCAGGTGACCTGAACAACTAGCGTCCCATTTAAACTAGCGTCAGGTGACCTGAACAACTAGCGTCCCTCTTCAACTTAAGTCAGGTGACCTGAACAACTAGCGTTCCATTTCAACTTGCGTCAGGTGACCTGAACAACTAGCGTCCCATTTAAACCAGCGTCAGGTGACCTGAACAACTAGCGTCCCTCTTCAACTTAAGTCAGGTGACCTGAACAACTAGCGTTCCATTTCAACTTGCGTCAGGTGACCTGAACAACTAGCGTATCCTCTTCAACTAGCGTCAGGTGACCTGAACAACTAGCGTCCCACTTCAACTAGCGTCAGGTGACCTGAACAACTAGCGTCCCACTTCAACTAGGGTCAGGTGACCTGAACAACTAGCGTCCCATTTCAACTTAAGTCAGGTGACCTGAACAACTAGCGTTCCATTTCAACTTGCGTCAGGTGACCTGAACAACTAGCGTCCAACTTCAACTAGGGTCAGGTGACCTGAACAACTAGCGTCCCTCTTCAACTAGCGTCAGGTGACCTGAACAACTAGCGTCCCATTTCAACTAGCGTCAGGTGACCTGAACAACTAGCGTCCCTCTTCAACTAGCGTCAGGTGACCTGAACAACTAGCGTCCCATTTCAACTAGCGTCAGGTGACCTGAACAACTAGCGTCCCATTTCAACAAGCGTCAGGTGACCTGAACAACTAGCGTCCCTCTTCAACTTGCGTCAGGTGACCTGAACATCTAGCGTCCCATTTCAACTTGCGTCAGGTGACCTGAACAACTAGCGTCCCACTTCAACTAGGGTCAGGTGACCTGAACAACTAGCGTCCCTCTTCAACTAGCGTCAGGTGACCTGAACAACTAGCGTCCCACTTCAACTAGGGTCAGGTGACCTGAACAACTAGCGTCCCTCTTCAACTTAAGTCAGGTGACCTGAACAACTAGCGTTCCATTTCAACTTGCGTCAGGTGACCTGAACAACTAGCGTCCCTCTTCAACTAGCGTCAGTTGACCTGAACAACTAGCGTCCCTCTTCAACTAGCGTCAGGTGACCTGAACAACTAGCGTCCCATTTCAACTAGCGTCAGGTGACCTGAACAACTAGCGTCCCTCTTCAACTAGCGTCAGGTGACCTGAACAACTAGCGTCCCTCTTCAACTTAAGTCAGGTGACCTGAACAACTAGCGTTCCATTTCAACTTGCGTCAGGTGACCTGAACAACTAGCGTCCCACTTCAACTAGGGTCAGGTGACCTGAACAACTAGCGTCCCTCTTCAACTTAAGTCAGGTGACCTGAACAACTAGCGTCCCACTTCAACTAGGGTCAGGTGACCTGAACAACTAGCGTCCCTCTTCAACTAGCGTCAGGTGACCTGAACAACTAGCGTCCCATTTCAACTTGCGTCAGGTGACCTGAACAACTAGCGTCCCATTTCAACTAGCGTCAGGTGACCTGAACAACTAGCGTCCCTCTTCAACTTGCGTCAGGTGACCTGAACAACTAGCGTCCCATTTCAACTTGCGTCAGGTGACCTGAACAACTAGCGTCCCACTTCAACTAGGGTCAGGTGACCTGAACAACTAGCGTCCCACTTCAACTAGGGTCAGGTGACCTGAACAACTAGCGTCCCTCTTCAACTTAAGTCAGGTGACCTGAACAACTAGCGTCCCACTTCAACTAGCGTCAGGTGACCTGAACAACTAGCGTCCCACTTCAACTAGGGTCAGGTGACCTGAACAACTAGCGTCCCATTTCAACTTAAGTCAGGTGACCTGAACAACTAGCGTTCCATTTCAACTTGCGTCAGGTGACCTGAACAACTAGCGTCCAACTTCAACTAGGGTCAGGTGACCTGAACAACTAGCGTCCCTCTTCAACTAGCGTCAGGTGACCTGAACAACTAGCGTCCCATTTCAACTAGCGTCAGGTGACCTGAACAACTAGCGTCCCTCTTCAACTAGCGTCAGTTGACCTGAACAACTAGCGTCCCTCTTCAACTAGCGTCAGGTGACCTGAACAACTAGCGTCCCATTTCAACTTGCGTCAGGTGACCTGAACAACTAGCGTCCCATTTCAACTAGCGTCAGGTGACCTGAACAACTAGCGTCCCTCTTCAACTTGCGTCAGGTGACCTGAACAACTAGCGTCCCATTTCAACTTGCGTCAGGTGACCTGAACAACTAGCGTCCCACTTCAACTAGGGTCAGGTGACCTGAACAACTAGCGTCCCACTTCAACTAGGGTCAGGTGACCTGAACAACTAGCGTCCCTCTTCAACTAGCGTCAGGTGACCTGAACAACTAGCGTCCCTCTTCAACTTAAGTCAGGTGACCTGAACAACTAGCGTTCCATTTCAACTTGCGTCAGGTGACCTGAACAACTAGCGTCCCACTTCAACTAGGGTCATGTGACCTGAACAACTAGCGTCCCTCTTCAACTAGCGTCAGGTGACCTGAACAACTAGCGTCCCTCTTCAACTTAAGTCAGGTGACCTGAACAACTAGCGTCCCATTTCAACTAGCGTCAGGTGACCTGAACAACTAGCGTCCCTCTTCAACTTAAGTCAGGTGACCTGAACAACTAGCGTCCCACTTCAACTAGGGTCAGGTGACCTGAACAACTAGCGTCCCTCTTCAACTAGCGTCAGGTGACCTGAACAACTAGCGTCCCTCTTCAACTAGCGTCAGGTGACCTGAACAACTAGCGTCCCTCTTCAACTTAAGTCAGGTGACCTGAACAACTAGCGTCCCATTTCAACTAGCGTCAGGTGACCTGAACAACTAGCGTCCCTCTTCAACTTAAGTCAGGTGACCTGAACAACTAGCGTCCCACTTCAACTAGGGTCAGGTGACCTGAACAACTAGCGTCCCTCTTCAACTAGCGTCAGGTGACCTGAACAACTAGCGTCCCTCTTCAACTTAAGTCAGGTGACCTGAACAACTAGCGTTCCATTTCAACTTGCGTCAGGTGACCTGAACAACTAGCGTCCCACTTCAACTAGGGTCAGGTGACCTGAACAACTAGCGTCCCTCTTCAACTAGCGTCAGGTGACCTGAACAACTAGCGTCCCTCTTCAACTTAAGTCAGGTGACCTGAACAACTAGCGTCCCATTTCAACTAGCGTCAGGTGACCTGAACAACTAGCGTCCCTCTTCAACTTAAGTCAGGTGACCTGAACAACTAGCGTTCCATTTCAACTTGCGTCAGGTGACCTGAACAACTAGCGTCCCTCTTCAACTAGCGTCAGTTGACCTGAACAACTAGCGTCCCTCTTCAACTAGCGTCAGGTGACCTGAACAACTAGCGTCCCATTTCAACTTAAGTCAGGTGACCTGAACAACTAGCGTCCCTCTTCAACTAGCGTCAGGTGACCTGAACAACTAGCGTCCCTCTTCAACTTAAGTCAGGTGACCTGAACAACTAGCGTTCCATTTCAACTTGCGTCAGGTGACCTGAACAACTAGCGTCCCACTTCAACTAGGGTCAGGTGACCTGAACAACTAGCGTCCCTCTTCAACTTAAGTCAGGTGACCTGAACAACTAGCGTCCCACTTCAACTAGCGTCAGGTGACCTGAACAACTAGCGTCCCACTTCAACTAGGGTCAGGTGACCTGAACAACTAGCGTCCCATTTCAACTTAAGTCAGGTGACCTGAACAACTAGCGTTCCATTTCAACTTGCGTCAGGTGACCTGAACAACTAGCGTCCAACTTCAACTAGGGTCAGGTGACCTGAACAACTAGCGTCCCTCTTCAACTAGCGTCAGGTGACCTGAACAACTAGCGTCCCATTTCAACTAGCGTCAGGTGACCTGAACAACTAGCGTCCCTCTTCAACTAGCGTCAGTTGACCTGAACAACTAGCGTCCCTCTTCAACTAGCGTCAGGTGACCTGAACAACTAGCGTCCCATTTCAACTTGCGTCAGGTGACCTGAACAACTAGCGTCCCATTTCAACTAGCGTCAGGTGACCTGAACAACTAGCGTCCCTCTTCAACTTGCGTCAGGTGACCTGAACAACTAGCGTCCCATTTCAACTTGCGTCAGGTGACCTGAACAACTAGCGTCCCACTTCAACTAGGGTCAGGTGACCTGAACAACTAGCGTCCCACTTCAACTAGGGTCAGGTGACCTGAACAACTAGCGTCCCTCTTCAACTTAAGTCAGGTGACCTGAACAACTAGCGTCCCACTTCAACTAGCGTCAGGTGACCTGAACAACTAGCGTCCCACTTCAACTAGGGTCAGGTGACCTGAACAACTAGCGTCCCATTTCAACTTAAGTCAGGTGACCTGAACAACTAGCGTTCCATTTCAACTTGCGTCAGGTGACCTGAACAACTAGCGTCCAACTTCAACTAGGGTCAGGTGACCTGAACAACTAGCGTCCCACTTCAACTAGGGTCAGGTGACCTGAACAACTAGCGTCCCACTTCAACTAGCGTCAGGTGACCTGAACAACTAGCGTCCCACTTCAACTAGGGTCAGGTGACCTGAACAACTAGCGTCCCATTTCAACTTAAGTCAGGTGACCTGAACAACTAGCGTTCCATTTCAACTTGCGTCAGGTGACCTGAACAACTAGCGTCCAACTTCAACTAGGGTCAGGTGACCTGAACAACTAGCGTCCCTCTTCAACTAGCGTCAGGTGACCTGAACAACTAGCGTCCCATTTCAACTAGCGTCAGGTGACCTGAACAACTAGCGTCCCTCTTCAACTAGCGTCAGTTGACCTGAACAACTAGCGTCCCTCTTCAACTAGCGTCAGGTGACCTGAACAACTAGCGTCCCATTTCAACTTGCGTCAGGTGACCTGAACAACTAGCGTCCCATTTCAACTAGCGTCAGGTGACCTGAACAACTAGCGTCCCTCTTCAACTTGCGTCAGGTGACCTGAACAACTAGCGTCCCATTTCAACTTGCGTCAGGTGACCTGAACAACTAGCGTCCCACTTCAACTAGGGTCAGGTGACCTGAACAACTAGCGTCCCACTTCAACTAGGGTCAGGTGACCTGAACAACTAGCGTCCCTCTTCAACTAGCGTCAGGTGACCTGAACAACTAGCGTCCCTCTTCAACTTAAGTCAGGTGACCTGAACAACTAGCGTTCCATTTCAACTTGCGTCAGGTGACCTGAACAACTAGCGTCCCACTTCAACTAGGGTCAGGTGACCTGAACAACTAGCGTCCCTCTTCAACTAGCGTCAGGTGACCTGAACAACTAGCGTCCCTCTTCAACTTAAGTCAGGTGACCTGAACAACTAGCGTCCCATTTCAACTAGCGTCAGGTGACCTGAACAACTAGCGTCCCTCTTCAACTTAAGTCAGGTGACCTGAACAACTAGCGTCCCACTTCAACTAGGGTCAGGTGACCTGAACAACTAGCGTCCCTCTTCAACTAGCGTCAGGTGACCTGAACAACTAGCGTCCCTCTTCAACTTAAGTCAGGTGACCTGAACAACTAGCGTCCCTCTTCAACTTAAGTCAGGTGACCTGAACAACTAGCGTCCCATTTCAACTAGCGTCAGGTGACCTGAACAACTAGCGTCCCTCTTCAACTTAAGTCAGGTGACCTGAACAACTAGCGTCCCACTTCAACTAGGGTCAGGTGACCTGAACAACTAGCGTCCCTCTTCAACTAGCGTCAGGTGACCTGAACAACTAGCGTCCCTCTTCAACTTAAGTCAGGTGACCTGAACAACTAGCGTTCCATTTCAACTTGCGTCAGGTGACCTGAACAACTAGCGTCCCACTTCAACTAGGGTCAGGTGACCTGAACAACTAGCGTCCCTCTTCAACTAGCGTCAGGTGACCTGAACAACTAGCGTCCCTCTTCAACTTAAGTCAGGTGACCTGAACAACTAGCGTCCCATTTCAACTAGCGTCAGGTGACCTGAACAACTAGCGTCCCTCTTCAACTTAAGTCAGGTGACCTGAACAACTAGCGTCCCACTTCAACTAGGGTCAGGTGACCTGAACAACTAGCGTCCCTCTTCAACAAGCGTCAGGTGACCTGAACAACTAGCGTCCCTCTTCAACTTAAGTCAGGTGACCTGAACAACTAGCGTCCCATTTCAACTAGCGTCAGGTGACCTGAACAACTAGCGTCCCTCTTCAACTTAAGTCAGGTGACCTGAACAACTAGCGTCCCACTTCAACTAGGGTCAGGTGACCTGAACAACTAGCGTCCCTCTTCAACTAGCGTCAGGTGACCTGAACAACTAGCGTCCCTCTTCAACTAGCGTCAGGTGACCTGAACAACTAGCGTTCCATTTCAACTTGCGTCAGGTGACCTGAACAACTAGCGTCCCTCTTCAACTTAAGTCAGGTGACCTGAACAACTAGCGGTCCATTTCAACTTGCGTCAGGTGACCTGAACAACTAGCGTCCCACTTCAACTAGGGTCAGGTGACCTGAACAACTAGCGTCCCTCTTCAACTAGCGTCAGTTGACCTGAACAACTAGCGTCCCTCTTCAACTTAAGTCAGGTGACCTGAACAACTAGCGTCCCATTTCAACTAGCGTCAGGTGACCTGAACAACTAGCGTCCCTCTTCAACTTAAGTCAGGTGACCTGAACAACTAGCGTCCCACTTCAACTAGGGTCAGGTGACCTGAACAACTAGCGTCCCTCTTCAACAAGCGTCAGGTGACCTGAACAACTAGCGTCCCTCTTCAACTTAAGTCAGGTGACCTGAACAACTAGCGTCCCATTTCAACTAGCGTCAGGTGACCTGAACAACTAGCGTCCCTCTTCAACTTAAGTCAGGTGACCTGAACAACTAGCGTCCCACTTCAACTAGGGTCAGGTGACCTGAACAACTAGCGTCCCTCTTCAACTAGCGTCAGGTGACCTGAACAACTAGCGTCCCTCTTCAACTTAAGTCAGGTGACCTGAACAACTAGCGTCCCATTTCAACTAGCGTCAGGTGACCTGAACAACTAGCGTCCAACTTCAACTAGGGTCAGGTGACCTGAACAACTAGCGTCCCTCTTCAACTAGCGTCAGGTGACCTGAACAACTAGCGTCCCACTTCAACTAGGGTCAGGTGACCTGAACAACTAGCGTCCCTCTTCAACTAGCGTCAGGTGACCTGAACAACTAGCGTCCCTCTTCAACTTAAGTCAGGTGACCTGAACAACTAGCGTTCCATTTCAACTTGCGTCAGGTGACCTGAACAACTAGCGTCCCTCTTCAACTAGCGTCAGTTGACCTGAACAACTAGCGTCCCTCTTCAACTAGCGTCAGGTGACCTGAACAACTAGCGTCCCATTTCAACTTAAGTCAGGTGACCTGAACAACTAGCGTCCCTCTTCAACTAGCGTCAGGTGACCTGAACAACTAGCGTCCCTCTTCAACTTAAGTCAGGTGACCTGAACAACTAGCGTTCCATTTCAACTTGCGTCAGGTGACCTGAACAACTAGCGTCCCACTTCAACTAGGGTCAGGTGACCTGAACAACTAGCGTCCCTCTTCAACTTAAGTCAGGTGACCTGAACAACTAGCGTCCCACTTCAACTAGCGTCAGGTGACCTGAACAACTAGCGTCCCACTTCAACTAGGGTCAGGTGACCTGAACAACTAGCGTCCCATTTCAACTTAAGTCAGGTGACCTGAACAACTAGCGTTCCATTTCAACTTGCGTCAGGTGACCTGAACAACTAGCGTCCAACTTCAACTAGGGTCAGGTGACCTGAACAACTAGCGTCCCACTTCAACTAGGGTCAGGTGACCTGAACAACTAGCGTCCCACTTCAACTAGCGTCAGGTGACCTGAACAACTAGCGTCCCACTTCAACTAGGGTCAGGTGACCTGAACAACTAGCGTCCCATTTCAACTTAAGTCAGGTGACCTGAACAACTAGCGTTCCATTTCAACTTGCGTCAGGTGACCTGAACAACTAGCGTCCAACTTCAACTAGGGTCAGGTGACCTGAACAACTAGCGTCCCTCTTCAACTAGCGTCAGGTGACCTGAACAACTAGCGTCCCATTTCAACTAGCGTCAGGTGACCTGAACAACTAGCGTCCCTCTTCAACTAGCGTCAGTTGACCTGAACAACTAGCGTCCCTCTTCAACTAGCGTCAGGTGACCTGAACAACTAGCGTCCCATTTCAACTTGCGTCAGGTGACCTGAACAACTAGCGTCCCATTTCAACTAGCGTCAGGTGACCTGAACAACTAGCGTCCCTCTTCAACTTGCGTCAGGTGACCTGAACAACTAGCGTCCCATTTCAACTTGCGTCAGGTGACCTGAACAACTAGCGTCCCACTTCAACTAGGGTCAGGTGACCTGAACAACTAGCGTCCCACTTCAACTAGGGTCAGGTGACCTGAACAACTAGCGTCCCTCTTCAACTAGCGTCAGGTGACCTGAACAACTAGCGTCCCTCTTCAACTTAAGTCAGGTGACCTGAACAACTAGCGTTCCATTTCAACTTGCGTCAGGTGACCTGAACAACTAGCGTCCCACTTCAACTAGGGTCAGGTGACCTGAACAACTAGCGTCCCTCTTCAACTAGCGTCAGGTGACCTGAACAACTAGCGTCCCTCTTCAACTTAAGTCAGGTGACCTGAACAACTAGCGTCCCATTTCAACTAGCGTCAGGTGACCTGAACAACTAGCGTCCCTCTTCAACTTAAGTCAGGTGACCTGAACAACTAGCGTCCCACTTCAACTAGGGTCAGGTGACCTGAACAACTAGCGTCCCTCTTCAACTAGCGTCAGGTGACCTGAACAACTAGCGTCCCTCTTCAACTTAAGTCAGGTGACCTGAACAACTAGCGTCCCTCTTCAACTTAAGTCAGGTGACCTGAACAACTAGCGTCCCATTTCAACTAGCGTCAGGTGACCTGAACAACTAGCGTCCCTCTTCAACTTAAGTCAGGTGACCTGAACAACTAGCGTCCCACTTCAACTAGGGTCAGGTGACCTGAACAACTAGCGTCCCTCTTCAACTAGCGTCAGGTGACCTGAACAACTAGCGTCCCTCTTCAACTTAAGTCAGGTGACCTGAACAACTAGCGTTCCATTTCAACTTGCGTCAGGTGACCTGAACAACTAGCGTCCCACTTCAACTAGGGTCAGGTGACCTGAACAACTAGCGTCCCTCTTCAACTAGCGTCAGGTGACCTGAACAACTAGCGTCCCTCTTCAACTTAAGTCAGGTGACCTGAACAACTAGCGTCCCATTTCAACTAGCGTCAGGTGACCTGAACAACTAGCGTCCCTCTTCAACTTAAGTCAGGTGACCTGAACAACTAGCGTCCCACTTCAACTAGGGTCAGGTGACCTGAACAACTAGCGTCCCTCTTCAACAAGCGTCAGGTGACCTGAACAACTAGCGTCCCTCTTCAACTTAAGTCAGGTGACCTGAACAACTAGCGTCCCATTTCAACTAGCGTCAGGTGACCTGAACAACTAGCGTCCCTCTTCAACTTAAGTCAGGTGACCTGAACAACTAGCGTCCCACTTCAACTAGGGTCAGGTGACCTGAACAACTAGCGTCCCTCTTCAACTAGCGTCAGGTGACCTGAACAACTAGCGTCCCTCTTCAACTAGCGTCAGGTGACCTGAACAACTAGCGTTCCATTTCAACTTGCGTCAGGTGACCTGAACAACTAGCGTCCCTCTTCAACTTAAGTCAGGTGACCTGAACAACTAGCGGTCCATTTCAACTTGCGTCAGGTGACCTGAACAACTAGCGTCCCACTTCAACTAGGGTCAGGTGACCTGAACAACTAGCGTCCCTCTTCAACTAGCGTCAGGTGACCTGAACAACTAGCGTCCCTCTTCAACTTAAGTCAGGTGACCTGAACAACTAGCGTCCCATTTCAACTAGCGTCAGGTGACCTGAACAACTAGCGTCCCTCTTCAACTTAAGTCAGGTGACCTGAACAACTAGCGTCCCACTTCAACTAGGGTCAGGTGACCTGAACAACTAGCGTCCCTCTTCAACAAGCGTCAGGTGACCTGAACAACTAGCGTCCCTCTTCAACTTAAGTCAGGTGACCTGAACAACTAGCGTCCCATTTCAACTAGCGTCAGGTGACCTGAACAACTAGCGTCCCTCTTCAACTTAAGTCAGGTGACCTGAACAACTAGCGTCCCACTTCAACTAGGGTCAGGTGACCTGAACAACTAGCGTCCCTCTTCAACTAGCGTCAGGTGACCTGAACAACTAGCGTCCCTCTTCAACTTAAGTCAGGTGACCTGAACAACTAGCGTCCCATTTCAACTAGCGTCAGGTGACCTGAACAACTAGCGTCCAACTTCAACTAGGGTCAGGTGACCTGAACAACTAGCGTCCCTCTTCAACTAGCGTCAGGTGACCTGAACAACTAGCGTCCCACTTCAACTAGGGTCAGGTGACCTGAACAACTAGCGTCCCTCTTCAACTAGCGTCAGGTGACCTGAACAACTAGCGTCCCTCTTCAACTTAAGTCAGGTGACCTGAACAACTAGCGTTCCATTTCAACTTGCGTCAGGTGACCTGAACAACTAGCGTCCCTCTTCAACTAGCGTCAGTTGACCTGAACAACTAGCGTCCCTCTTCAACTAGCGTCAGGTGACCTGAACAACTAGCGTCCCATTTCAACTTAAGTCAGGTGACCTGAACAACTAGCGTCCCTCTTCAACTAGCGTCAGGTGACCTGAACAACTAGCGTCCCTCTTCAACTTAAGTCAGGTGACCTGAACAACTAGCGTTCCATTTCAACTTGCGTCAGGTGACCTGAACAACTAGCGTCCCACTTCAACTAGGGTCAGGTGACCTGAACAACTAGCGTCCCTCTTCAACTTAAGTCAGGTGACCTGAACAACTAGCGTCCCACTTCAACTAGCGTCAGGTGACCTGAACAACTAGCGTCCCACTTCAACTAGGGTCAGGTGACCTGAACAACTAGCGTCCAACTTCAACTAGGGTCAGGTGACCTGAACAACTAGCGTCCCTCTTCAACTAGCGTCAGGTGACCTGAACAACTAGCGTCCCATTTCAACTAGCGTCAGGTGACCTGAACAACTAGCGTCCCTCTTCAACTAGCGTCAGTTGACCTGAACAACTAGCGTCCCTCTTCAACTAGCGTCAGGTGACCTGAACAACTAGCGTCCCATTTCAACTTGCGTCAGGTGACCTGAACAACTAGCGTCCCATTTCAACTTGCGTCAGGTGACCTGAACAACTAGCGTCCCTCTTCAACTTGCGTCAGGTGACCTGAACAACTAGCGTCCCATTTCAACTTGCGTCAGGTGACCTGAACAACTAGCGTCCCACTTCAACTAGGGTCAGGTGACCTGAACAACTAGCGTCCCACTTCAACTAGGGTCAGGTGACCTGAACAACTAGCGTCCCTCTTCAACTTAAGTCAGGTGACCTGAACAACTAGCGTCCCACTTCAACTAGCGTCAGGTGACCTGAACAACTAGCGTTCCATTTCAACTTGCGTCAGGTGACCTGAACAACTAGCGTCCAACTTCAACTAGGGTCAGGTGACCTGAACAACTAGCGTCCCACTTCAACTAGGGTCAGGTGACCTGAACAACTAGCGTCCCACTTCAACTAGCGTCAGGTGACCTGAACAACTAGCGTCCCACTTCAACTAGGGTCAGGTGACCTGAACAACTAGCGTCCCATTTCAACTTAAGTCAGGTGACCTGAACAACTAGCGTTCCATTTCAACTTGCGTCAGGTGACCTGAACAACTAGCGTCCAACTTCAACTAGGGTCAGGTGACCTGAACAACTAGCGTCCCTCTTCAACTAGCGTCAGGTGACCTGAACAACTAGCGTCCCATTTCAACTAGCGTCAGGTGACCTGAACAACTAGCGTCCCTCTTCAACTAGCGTCAGTTGACCTGAACAACTAGCGTCCCTCTTCAACTAGCGTCAGGTGACCTGAACAACTAGCGTCCCATTTCAACTTGCGTCAGGTGACCTGAACAACTAGCGTCCCATTTCAACTAGCGTCAGGTGACCTGAACAACTAGCGTCCCTCTTCAACTTGCGTCAGGTGACCTGAACAACTAGCGTCCCATTTCAACTTGCGTCAGGTGACCTGAACAACTAGCGTCCCACTTCAACTAGGGTCAGGTGACCTGAACAACTAGCGTCCCACTTCAACTAGGGTCAGGTGACCTGAACAACTAGCGTCCCTCTTCAACTAGCGTCAGGTGACCTGAACAACTAGCGTCCCTCTTCAACTTAAGTCAGGTGACCTGAACAACTAGCGTTCCATTTCAACTTGCGTCAGGTGACCTGAACAACTAGCGTCCCACTTCAACTAGGGTCAGGTGACCTGAACAACTAGCGTCCCTCTTCAACTAGCGTCAGGTGACCTGAACAACTAGCGTCCCTCTTCAACTTAAGTCAGGTGACCTGAACAACTAGCGTCCCATTTCAACTAGCGTCAGGTGACCTGAACAACTAGCGTCCCTCTTCAACTTAAGTCAGGTGACCTGAACAACTAGCGTCCCACTTCAACTAGGGTCAGGTGACCTGAACAACTAGCGTCCCTCTTCAACAAGCGTCAGGTGACCTGAACAACTAGCGTCCCTCTTCAACTTAAGTCAGGTGACCTGAACAACTAGCGTCCCATTTCAACTAGCGTCAGGTGACCTGAACAACTAGCGTCCCTCTTCAACTTAAGTCAGGTGACCTGAACAACTAGCGTCCCACTTCAACTAGGGTCAGGTGACCTGAACAACTAGCGTCCCTCTTCAACTAGCGTCAGGTGACCTGAACAACTAGCGTCCCTCTTCAACTAGCGTCAGGTGACCTGAACAACTAGCGTTCCATTTCAACTTGCGTCAGGTGACCTGAACAACTAGCGTCCCTCTTCAACTTAAGTCAGGTGACCTGAACAACTAGCGTTCCATTTCAACTTGCGTCAGGTGACCTGAACAACTAGCGTCCCACTTCAACTAGGGTCAGGTGACCTGAACAACTAGCGTCCCTCTTCAACTAGCGTCAGGTGACCTGAACAACTAGCGTCCCTCTTCAACTTAAGTCAGGTGACCTGAACAACTAGCGTCCCATTTCAACTAGCGTCAGGTGACCTGAACAACTAGCGTCCCTCTTCAACTTAAGTCAGGTGACCTGAACAACTAGCGTCCCACTTCAACTAGGGTCAGGTGACCTGAACAACTAGCGTCCCTCTTCAACAAGCGTCAGGTGACCTGAACAACTAGCGTCCCTCTTCAACTTAAGTCAGGTGACCTGAACAACTAGCGTCCCATTTCAACTAGCGTCAGGTGACCTGAACAACTAGCGTCCCTCTTCAACTTAAGTCAGGTGACCTGAACAACTAGCGTCCCACTTCAACTAGGGTCAGGTGACCTGAACAACTAGCGTCCCTCTTCAACTAGCGTCAGGTGACCTGAACAACTAGCGTCCCTCTTCAACTTAAGTCAGGTGACCTGAACAACTAGCGTCCCATTTCAACTAGCGTCAGGTGACCTGAACAACTAGCGTCCAACTTCAACTAGGGTCAGGTGACCTGAACAACTAGCGTCCCTCTTCAACTAGCGTCAGGTGACCTGAACAACTAGCGTCCCACTTCAACTAGGGTCAGGTGACCTGAACAACTAGCGTCCCTCTTCAACTAGCGTCAGGTGACCTGAACAACTAGCGTCCCTCTTCAACTTAAGTCAGGTGACCTGAACAACTAGCGTTCCATTTCAACTTGCGTCAGGTGACCTGAACAACTAGCGTCCCTCTTCAACTAGCGTCAGTTGACCTGAACAACTAGCGTCCCTCTTCAACTAGCGTCAGGTGACCTGAACAACTAGCGTCCCATTTCAACTTAAGTCAGGTGACCTGAACAACTAGCGTCCCTCTTCAACTAGCGTCAGGTGACCTGAACAACTAGCGTCCCTCTTCAACTTAAGTCAGGTGACCTGAACAACTAGCGTTCCATTTCAACTTGCGTCAGGTGACCTGAACAACTAGCGTCCCACTTCAACTAGGGTCAGGTGACCTGAACAACTAGCGTCCCTCTTCAACTAGCGTCAGGTGACCTGAACAACTAGCGTCCCATTTCAACTTGCGTCAGGTGACCTGAACAACTAGCGTCCCATTTCAACTAGCGTCAGGTGACCTGAACAACTAGCGTCCCTCTTCAACTTGCGTCAGGTGACCTGAACAACTAGCGTCCCATTTCAACTTGCGTCAGGTGACCTGAACAACTAGCGTCCCACTTCAACTAGGGTCAGGTGACCTGAACAACTAGCGTCCCACTTCAACTAGGGTCAGGTGACCTGAACAACTAGCGTCCCTCTTCAACTTAAGTCAGGTGACCTGAACAACTAGCGTCCCACTTCAACTAGCGTCATGTGACCTGAACAACTAGCGTCCCACTTCAACTAGGGTCAGGTGACCTGAACAACTAGCGTCCCATTTCAACTTAAGTCAGGTGACCTGAACAACTAGCGTTCCATTTCAACTTGCGTCAGGTGACCTGAACAACTAGCGTCCAACTTCAACTAGGGTCAGGTGACCTGAACAACTAGCGTCCCTCTTCAACTAGCGTCAGGTGACCTGAACAACTAGCGTCCCATTTCAACTAGCGTCAGGTGACCTGAACAACTAGCGTCCCTCTTCAACTAGCGTCAGGTGACCTGAACAACTAGCGTCCCATTTCAACTAGCGTCAGGTGACCTGAACAACTAGCGTCCCATTTCAACTTGCGTCAGGTGACCTGAACAACTAGCGTCCCATTTCAACTAGCGTCAGGTGACCTGAACAACTAGCGTCCCTCTTCAACTTGCGTCAGGTGACCTGAACAACTAGCGTCCCATTTCAACTTGCGTCAGGTGACCTGAACAACTAGCGTCCCACTTCAACTAGGGTCAGGTGACCTGAACAACTAGCGTCCCACTTCAACTAGGGTCAGGTGACCTGAACAACTAGCGTCCCTCTTCAACTAGCGTCAGGTGACCTGAACAACTAGCGTCCCTCTTCAACTTAAGTCAGGTGACCTGAACAACTAGCGTTCCATTTCAACTTGCGTCAGGTGACCTGAACAACTAGCGTCCCACTTCAACTAGGGTCAGGTGACCTGAACAACTAGCGTCCCTCTTCAACTAGCGTCAGGTGACCTGAACAACTAGCGTCCCTCTTCAACTTAAGTCAGGTGACCTGAACAACTAGCGTCCCTCTTCAACTAGCGTCAGGTGACCTGAACAACTAGCGTCCCTCTTCAACTTAAGTCAGGTGACCTGAACAACTAGCGTTCCATTTCAACTTGCGTCAGGTGACCTGAACAACTAGCGTCCCACTTCAACTAGGGTCAGGTGACCTGAACAACTAGCGTCCCTCTTCAACTAGCGTCAGGTGACCTGAACAACTAGCGTCCCTCTTCAACTTAAGTCAGGTGACCTGAACAACTAGCGTCCCATTTCAACTAGCGTCAGGTGACCTGAACAACTAGCGTCCCTCTTCAACTTAAGTCAGGTGACCTGAACAACTAGCGTTCCATTTCAACTTGCGTCAGGTGACCTGAACAACTAGCGTCCCTCTTCAACTAGCGTCAGTTGACCTGAACAACTAGCGTCCCTCTTCAACTAGCGTCAGGTGACCTGAACAACTAGCGTCCCATTTCAACTTAAGTCAGGTGACCTGAACAACTAGCGTCCCTCTTCAACTAGCGTCAGGTGACCTGAACAACTAGCGTCCCTCTTCAACTTAAGTCAGGTGACCTGAACAACTAGCGTTCCATTTCAACTTGCGTCAGGTGACCTGAACAACTAGCGTCCCACTTCAACTAGGGTCAGGTGACCTGAACAACTAGCGTCCCTCTTCAACTTAAGTCAGGTGACCTGAACAACTAGCGTCCCACTTCAACTAGCGTCAGGTGACCTGAACAACTAGCGTCCCACTTCAACTAGGGTCAGGTGACCTGAACAACTAGCGTTCCATTTCAACTTGCGTCAGGTGACCTGAACAACTAGCGTCCAACTTCAACTAGGGTCAGGTGACCTGAACAACTAGCGTCCCTCTTCAACTAGCGTCAGGTGACCTGAACAACTAGCGTCCCATTTCAACTAGCGTCAGGTGACCTGAACAACTAGCGTCCCTCTTCAACTAGCGTCAGTTGACCTGAACAACTAGCGTCCCTCTTCAACTAGCGTCAGGTGACCTGAACAACTAGCGTCCCATTTCAACTTGCGTCAGGTGACCTGAACAACTAGCGTCCCATTTCAACTAGCGTCAGGTGACCTGAACAACTAGCGTCCCTCTTCAACTTGCGTCAGGTGACCTGAACAACTAGCGTCCCATTTCAACTTGCGTCAGGTGACCTGAACAACTAGCGTCCCACTTCAACTAGGGTCAGGTGACCTGAACAACTAGCGTCCCACTTCAACTAGGGTCAGGTGACCTGAACAACTAGCGTCCCTCTTCAACTTAAGTCAGGTGACCTGAACAACTAGCGTCCCACTTCAACTAGCGTCAGGTGACCTGAACAACTAGCGTCCCACTTCAACTAGGGTCAGGTGACCTGAACAACTAGCGTTCCATTTCAACTTGCGTCAGGTGACCTGAACAACTAGCGTCCAACTTCAACTAGGGTCAGGTGACCTGAACAACTAGCGTCCCACTTCAACTAGGGTCAGGTGACCTGAACAACTAGCGTCCCACTTCAACTAGCGTCAGGTGACCTGAACAACTAGCGTCCCACTTCAACTAGGGTCAGGTGACCTGAACAACTAGCGTCCCATTTCAACTTAAGTCAGGTGACCTGAACAACTAGCGTTCCATTTCAACTTGCGTCAGGTGACCTGAACAACTAGCGTCCAACTTCAACTAGGGTCAGGTGACCTGAACAACTAGCGTCCCTCTTCAACTAGCTTCAGGTGACCTGAACAACTAGCGTCCCATTTCAACTAGCGTCAGGTGACTTGAACAACTAGCGTCCCTCTTCAACTAGCGTCAGTTGACCTGAACAACTAGCGTCCCTCTTCAACTAGCGTCAGGTGACCTGAACAACTAGCGTCCCATTTCAACTTGCGTCAGGTGACCTGAACAACTAGCGTCCCATTTCAACTAGCGTCAGGTGACCTGAACAACTAGCGTCCCTCTTCAACTTGCGTCAGGTGACCTGAACAACTAGCGTCCCATTTCAACTTGCGTCAGGTGACCTGAACAACTAGCGTCCCACTTCAACTAGGGTCAGGTGACCTGAACAACTAGCGTCCCACTTCAACTAGGGTCAGGTGACCTGAACAACTAGCGTCCCTCTTCAACTAGCGTCAGGTGACCTGAACAACTAGCGTCCCTCTTCAACTTAAGTCAGGTGACCTGAACAACTAGCGTTCCATTTCAACTTGCGTCAGGTGACCTGAACAACTAGCGTCCCACTTCAACTAGGGTCAGGTGACCTGAACAACTAGCGTCCCTCTTCAACTAGCGTCAGGTGACCTGAACAACTAGCGTCCCTCTTCAACTTAAGTCAGGTGACCTGAACAACTAGCGTCCCTCTTCAACTTAAGTCAGGTGACCTGAACAACTAGCGTCCCTCTTCAACTTAAGTCAGGTGACCTGAACAACTAGCGTCCCACTTCAACTAGGGTCAGGTGACCTGAACAACTAGCGTCCCTCTTCAACTAGCGTCAGGTGACCTGAACAACTAGCGTCCCTCTTCAACTTAAGTCAGGTGACCTGAACAACTAGCGTCCCTCTTCAACTTAAGTCAGGTGACCTGAACAACTAGCGTCCCATTTCAACTAGCGTCAGGTGACCTGAACAACTAGCGTCCCTCTTCAACTTAAGTCAGGTGACCTGAACAACTAGCGTCCCACTTCAACTAGGGTCAGGTGACCTGAACAACTAGCGTCCCTCTTCAACTAGCGTCAGGTGACCTGAACAACTAGCGTCCCTCTTCAACTTAAGTCAGGTGACCTGAACAACTAGCGTTCCATTTCAACTTGCGTCAGGTGACCTGAACAACTAGCGTCCCACTTCAACTAGGGTCAGGTGACCTGAACAACTAGCGTCCCTCTTCAACTAGCGTCAGGTGACCTGAACAACTAGCGTCCCTCTTCAACTTAAGTCAGGTGACCTGAACAACTAGCGTCCCATTTCAACTAGCGTCAGGTGACCTGAACAACTAGCGTCCCTCTTCAACTTAAGTCAGGTGACCTGAACAACTAGCGTCCCACTTCAACTAGGGTCAGGTGACCTGAACAACTAGCGTCCCTCTTCAACAAGCGTCAGGTGACCTGAACAACTAGCGTCCCTCTTCAACTTAAGTCAGGTGACCTGAACAACTAGCGTCCCATTTCAACTAGCGTCAGGTGACCTGAACAACTAGCGTCCCTCTTCAACTTAAGTCAGGTGACCTGAACAACTAGCGTCCCACTTCAACTAGGGTCAGGTGACCTGAACAACTAGCGTCCCTCTTCAACTAGCGTCAGGTGACCTGAACAACTAGCGTCCCTCTTCAACTAGCGTCAGGTGACCTGAACAACTAGCGTTCCATTTCAACTTGCGTCAGGTGACCTGAACAACTAGCGTCCCTCTTCAACTTAAGTCAGGTGACCTGAACAACTAGCGGTCCATTTCAACTTGCATCAGGTGACCTGAACAACTAGCGTCCCACTTCAACTAGGGTCAGGTGACCTGAACAACTAGCGTCCCTCTTCAACTAGCGTCAGGTGACCTGAACAACTAGCGTCCCTCTTCAACTTAAGTCAGGTGACCTGAACAACTAGCGTCCCATTTCAACTAGCGTCAGGTGACCTGAACAACTAGCGTCCCTCTTCAACTTAAGTCAGGTGACCTGAACAACTAGCGTCCCACTTCAACTAGGGTCAGGTGACCTGAACAACTAGCGTCCCTCTTCAACAAGCGTCAGGTGACCTGAACAACTAGCGTCCCTCTCCAACTTAAGTCAGGTGACCTGAACAACTAGCGTCCCATTTCAACTAGCGTCAGGTGACCTGAACAACTAGCGTCCCTCTTCAACTTAAGTCAGGTGACCTGAACAACTAGCGTCCCACTTCAACTAGGGTCAGGTGACCTGAACAACTAGCGTCCCTCTTCAACTAGCGTCAGGTGACCTGAACAACTAGCGTCCCTCTTCAACTTAAGTCAGGTGACCTGAACAACTAGCGTCCCATTTCAACTAGCGTCAGGTGACCTGAACAACTAGCGTCCAACTTCAACTAGGGTCAGGTGACCTGAACAACTAGCGTCCCTCTTCAACTAGCGTCAGGTGACCTGAACAACTAGCGTCCCACTTCAACTAGGGTCAGGTGACCTGAACAACTAGCGTCCCTCTTCAACTAGCGTCAGGTGACCTGAACAACTAGCGTCCCTCTTCAACTTAAGTCAGGTGACCTGAACAACTAGCGTTCCATTTCAACTTGCGTCAGGTGACCTGAACAACTAGCGTCCCTCTTCAACTAGCGTCAGTTGACCTGAACAACTAGCGTCCCTCTTCAACTAGCGTCAGGTGACCTGAACAACTAGCGTCCCATTTCAACTTAAGTCAGGTGACCTGAACAACTAGCGTCCCTCTTCAACTAGCGTCAGGTGACCTGAACAACTAGCGTCCCTCTTCAACTTAAGTCAGGTGACCTGAACAACTAGCGTTCCATTTCAACTTGCGTCAGGTGACCTGAACAACTAGCGTCCCACTTCAACTAGGGTCAGGTGACCTGAACAACTAGCGTCCCTCTTCAACTTAAGTCAGGTGACCTGAACAACTAGCGTCCCACTTCAACTAGCGTCAGGTGACCTGAACAACTAGCGTCCCACTTCAACTAGGGTCAGGTGACCTGAACAACTAGCGTCCAACTTCAACTAGGGTCAGGTGACCTGAACAACTAGCGTCCCTCTTCAACTAGCGTCAGGTGACCTGAACAACTAGCGTCCCATTTCAACTAGCGTCAGGTGACCTGAACAACTAGCGTCCCTCTTCAACTAGCGTCAGTTGACCTGAACAACTAGCGTCCCTCTTCAACTAGCGTCAGGTGACCTGAACAACTAGCGTCCCATTTCAACTTGCGTCAGGTGACCTGAACAACTAGCGTCCCATTTCAACTTGCGTCAGGTGACCTGAACAACTAGCGTCCCTCTTCAACTTGCGTCAGGTGACCTGAACAACTAGCGTCCCATTTCAACTTGCGTCAGGTGACCTGAACAACTAGCGTCCCACTTCAACTAGGGTCAGGTGACCTGAACAACTAGCGTCCCACTTCAACTAGGGTCAGGTGACCTGAACAACTAGCGTCCCTCTTCAACTTAAGTCAGGTGACCTGAACAACTAGCGTCCCACTTCAACTAGCGTCAGGTGACCTGAACAACTAGCGTCCCACTTCAACTAGGGTCAGGTGACCTGAACAACTAGCGTCCCATTTCAACTTAAGTCAGGTGACCTGAACAACTAGCGTTCCATTTCAACTTGCGTCAGGTGACCTGAACAACTAGCGTCCAACTTCAACTAGGGTCAGGTGACCTGAACAACTAGCGTCCCACTTCAACTAGGGTCAGGTGACCTGAACAACTAGCGTCCCACTTCAACTAGCGTCAGGTGACCTGAACAACTAGCGTCCCACTTCAACTAGGGTCAGGTGACCTGAACAACTAGCGTCCCATTTCAACTTAAGTCAGGTGACCTGAACAACTAGCGTTCCATTTCAACTTGCGTCAGGTGACCTGAACAACTAGCGTCCAACTTCAACTAGGGTCAGGTGACCTGAACAACTAGCGTCCCTCTTCAACTAGCGTCAGGTGACCTGAACAACTAGCGTCCCATTTCAACTAGCGTCAGGTGACCTGAACAACTAGCGTCCCTCTTCAACTAGCGTCAGTTGACCTGAACAACTAGCGTCCCTCTTCAACTAGCGTCAGGTGACCTGAACAACTAGCGTCCCATTTCAACTTGCGTCAGGTGACCTGAACAACTAGCGTCCCATTTCAACTAGCGTCAGGTGACCTGAACAACTAGCGTCCCTCTTCAACTTGCGTCAGGTGACCTGAACAACTAGCGTCCCATTTCAACTTGCGTCAGGTGACCTGAACAACTAGCGTCCCACTTCAACTAGGGTCAGGTGACCTGAACAACTAGCGTCCCACTTCAACTAGGGTCAGGTGACCTGAACAACTAGCGTCCCTCTTCAACTAGCGTCAGGTGACCTGAACAACTAGCGTCCCTCTTCAACTTAAGTCAGGTGACCTGAACAACTAGCGTTCCATTTCAACTTGCGTCAGGTGACCTGAACAACTAGCGTCCCACTTCAACTAGGGTCAGGTGACCTGAACAACTAGCGTCCCTCTTCAACTAGCGTCAGGTGACCTGAACAACTAGCGTCCCTCTTCAACTTAAGTCAGGTGACCTGAACAACTAGCGTCCCATTTCAACTAGCGTCAGGTGACCTGAACAACTAGCGTCCCTCTTCAACTTAAGTCAGGTGACCTGAACAACTAGCGTCCCACTTCAACTAGGGTCAGGTGACCTGAACAACTAGCGTCCCTCTTCAACAAGCGTCAGGTGACCTGAACAACTAGCGTCCCTCTTCAACTTAAGTCAGGTGACCTGAACAACTAGCGTCCCATTTCAACTAGCGTCAGGTGACCTGAACAACTAGCGTCCCTCTTCAACTTAAGTCAGGTGACCTGAACAACTAGCGTCCCACTTCAACTAGGGTCAGGTGACCTGAACAACTAGCGTCCCTCTTCAACTAGCGTCAGGTGACCTGAACAACTAGCGTCCCTCTTCAACTAGCGTCAGGTGACCTGAACAACTAGCGTTCCATTTCAACTTGCGTCAGGTGACCTGAACAACTAGCGTCCCTCTTCAACTTAAGTCAGGTGACCTGAACAACTAGCGTTCCATTTCAACTTGCGTCAGGTGACCTGAACAACTAGCGTCCCACTTCAACTAGGGTCAGGTGACCTGAACAACTAGCGTCCCTCTTCAACTAGCGTCAGGTGACCTGAACAACTAGCGTCCCTCTTCAACTTAAGTCAGGTGACCTGAACAACTAGCGTCCCATTTCAACTAGCGTCAGGTGACCTGAACAACTAGCGTCCCTCTTCAACTTAAGTCAGGTGACCTGAACAACTAGCGTCCCACTTCAACTAGGGTCAGGTGACCTGAACAACTAGCGTCCCTCTTCAACAAGCGTCAGGTGACCTGAACAACTAGCGTCCCTCTTCAACAAGCGTCAGGTGACCTGAACAACTAGCGTCCCATTTCAACTAGCGTCAGGTGACCTGAACAACTAGCGTCCCTCTTCAACTTAAGTCAGGTGACCTGAACAACTAGCGTCCCACTTCAACTAGGGTCAGGTGACCTGAACAACTAGCGTCCCTCTTCAACTAGCGTCAGGTGACCTGAACAACTAGCGTCCCTCTTCAACTTAAGTCAGGTGACCTGAACAACTAGCGTCCCATTTCAACTAGCGTCAGGTGACCTGAACAACTAGCGTCCAACTTCAACTAGGGTCAGGTGACCTGAACAACTAGCGTCCCTCTTCAACTAGCGTCAGGTGACCTGAACAACTAGCGTCCCACTTCAACTAGGGTCAGGTGACCTGAACAACTAGCGTCCCTCTTCAACTAGCGTCAGGTGACCTGAACAACTAGCGTCCCTCTTCAACTTAAGTCAGGTGACCTGAACAACTAGCGTTCCATTTCAACTTGCGTCAGGTGACCTGAACAACTAGCGTCCCTCTTCAACTAGCGTCAGTTGACCTGAACAACTAGCGTCCCTCTTCAACTAGCGTCAGGTGACCTGAACAACTAGCGTCCCATTTCAACTTAAGTCAGGTGACCTGAACAACTAGCGTCCCTCTTCAACTAGCGTCAGGTGACCTGAACAACTAGCGTCCCTCTTCAACTTAAGTCAGGTGACCTGAACAACTAGCGTTCCATTTCAACTTGCGTCAGGTGACCTGAACAACTAGCGTCCCACTTCAACTAGGGTCAGGTGACCTGAACAACTAGCGTCCCTCTTCAACTTAAGTCAGGTGACCTGAACAACTAGCGTCCCACTTCAACTAGCGTCAGGTGACCTGAACAACTAGCGTCCCACTTCAACTAGGGTCAGGTGACCTGAACAACTAGCGTCCAACTTCAACTAGGGTCAGGTGACCTGAACAACTAGCGTCCCTCTTCAACTAGCGTCAGGTGACCTGAACAACTAGCGTCCCATTTCAACTAGCGTCAGGTGACCTGAACAACTAGCGTCCCTCTTCAACTAGCGTCAGTTGACCTGAACAACTAGCGTCCCTCTTCAACTAGCGTCAGGTGACCTGAACAACTAGCGTCCCATTTCAACTTGCGTCAGGTGACCTGAACAACTAGCGTCCCATTTCAACTTGCGTCAGGTGACCTGAACAACTAGCGTCCCTCTTCAACTTGCGTCAGGTGACCTGAACAACTAGCGTCCCATTTCAACTTGCGTCAGGTGACCTGAACAACTAGCGTCCCACTTCAACTAGGGTCAGGTGACCTGAACAACTAGCGTCCCACTTCAACTAGGGTCAGGTGACCTGAACAACTAGCGTCCCTCTTCAACTTAAGTCAGGTGACCTGAACAACTAGCGTCCCACTTCAACTAGCGTCAGGTGACCTGAACAACTAGCGTCCCACTTCAACTAGGGTCAGGTGACCTGAACAACTAGCGTCCCATTTCAACTTAAGTCAGGTGACCTGAACAACTAGCGTTCCATTTCAACTTGCGTCAGGTGACCTGAACAACTAGCGTCCAACTTCAACTAGGGTCAGGTGACCTGAACAACTAGCGTCCCACTTCAACTAGGGTCAGGTGACCTGAACAACTAGCGTCCCACTTCAACTAGCGTCAGGTGACCTGAACAACTAGCGTCCCACTTCAACTAGGGTCAGGTGACCTGAACAACTAGCGTCCCATTTCAACTTAAGTCAGGTGACCTGAACAACTAGCGTTCCATTTCAACTTGCGTCAGGTGACCTGAACAACTAGCGTCCAACTTCAACTAGGGTCAGGTGACCTGAACAACTAGCGTCCCTCTTCAACTAGCGTCAGGTGACCTGAACAACTAGCGTCCCATTTCAACTAGCGTCAGGTGACCTGAACAACTAGCGTCCCTCTTCAACTAGCGTCAGTTGACCTGAACAACTAGCGTCCCTCTTCAACTAGCGTCAGGTGACCTGAACAACTAGCGTCCCATTTCAACTTGCGTCAGGTGACCTGAACAACTAGCGTCCCATTTCAACTAGCGTCAGGTGACCTGAACAACTAGCGTCCCTCTTCAACTTGCGTCAGGTGACCTGAACAACTAGCGTCCCATTTCAACTTGCGTCAGGTGACCTGAACAACTAGCGTCCCACTTCAACTAGGGTCAGGTGACCTGAACAACTAGCGTCCCACTTCAACTAGGGTCAGGTGACCTGAACAACTAGCGTCCCTCTTCAACTAGCGTCAGGTGACCTGAACAACTAGCGTCCCTCTTCAACTTAAGTCAGGTGACCTGAACAACTAGCGTTCCATTTCAACTTGCGTCAGGTGACCTGAACAACTAGCGTCCCACTTCAACTAGGGTCAGGTGACCTGAACAACTAGCGTCCCTCTTCAACTAGCGTCAGGTGACCTGAACAACTAGCGTCCCTCTTCAACTTAAGTCAGGTGACCTGAACAACTAGCGTCCCATTTCAACTAGCGTCAGGTGACCTGAACAACTAGCGTCCCTCTTCAACTTAAGTCAGGTGACCTGAACAACTAGCGTCCCACTTCAACTAGGGTCAGGTGACCTGAACAACTAGCGTCCCTCTTCAACTAGCGTCAGGTGACCTGAACAACTAGCGTCCCTCTTCAACTAGCGTCAGGTGACCTGAACAACTAGCGTCCCTCTTCAACTTAAGTCAGGTGACCTGAACAACTAGCGTCCCATTTCAACTAGCGTCAGGTGACCTGAACAACTAGCGTCCCTCTTCAACTTAAGTCAGGTGACCTGAACAACTAGCGTCCCACTTCAACTAGGGTCAGGTGACCTGAACAACTAGCGTCCCTCTTCAACTAGCGTCAGGTGACCTGAACAACTAGCGTCCCTCTTCAACTTAAGTCAGGTGACCTGAACAACTAGCGTTCCATTTCAACTTGCGTCAGGTGACCTGAACAACTAGCGTCCCACTTCAACTAGGGTCAGGTGACCTGAACAACTAGCGTCCCTCTTCAACTTAAGTCAGGTGACCTGAACAACTAGCGTCCCACTTCAACTAGCGTCAGGTGACCTGAACAACTAGCGTCCCACTTCAACTAGGGTCAGGTGACCTGAACAACTAGCGTCCCATTTCAACTTAAGTCAGGTGACCTGAACAACTAGCGTTCCATTTCAACTTGCGTCAGGTGACCTGAACAACTAGCGTCCAACTTCAACTAGGGTCAGGTGACCTGAACAACTAGCGTCCCACTTCAACTAGGGTCAGGTGACCTGAACAACTAGCGTCCCACTTCAACTAGCGTCAGGTGACCTGAACAACTAGCGTCCCACTTCAACTAGGGTCAGGTGACCTGAACAACTAGCGTCCCATTTCAACTTAAGTCAGGTGACCTGAACAACTAGCGTTCCATTTCAACTTGCGTCAGGTGACCTGAACAACTAGCGTCCAACTTCAACTAGGGTCAGGTGACCTGAACAACTAGCGTCCCTCTTCAACTAGCGTCAGGTGACCTGAACAACTAGCGTCCCATTTCAACTAGCGTCAGGTGACCTGAACAACTAGCGTCCCTCTTCAACTAGCGTCAGTTGACCTGAACAACTAGCGTCCCTCTTCAACTAGCGTCAGGTGACCTGAACAACTAGCGTCCCATTTCAACTTGCGTCAGGTGACCTGAACAACTAGCGTCCCATTTCAACTAGCGTCAGGTGACCTGAACAACTAGCGTCCCTCTTCAACTTGCGTCAGGTGACCTGAACAACTAGCGTCCCATTTCAACTTGCGTCAGGTGACCTGAACAACTAGCGTCCCACTTCAACTAGGGTCAGGTGACCTGAACAACTAGCGTCCCACTTCAACTAGGGTCAGGTGACCTGAACAACTAGCGTCCCTCTTCAACTAGCGTCAGGTGACCTGAACAACTAGCGTCCCTCTTCAACTTAAGTCAGGTGACCTGAACAACTAGCGTTCCATTTCAACTTGCGTCAGGTGACCTGAACAACTAGCGTCCCACTTCAACTAGGGTCAGGTGACCTGAACAACTAGCGTCCCTCTTCAACTAGCGTCAGGTGACCTGAACAACTAGCGTCCCTCTTCAACTTAAGTCAGGTGACCTGAACAACTAGCGTCCCATTTCAACTAGCGTCAGGTGACCTGAACAACTAGCGTCCCTCTTCAACTTAAGTCAGGTGACCTGAACAACTAGCGTCCCACTTCAACTAGGGTCAGGTGACCTGAACAACTAGCGTCCCTCTTCAACTAGCGTCAGGTGACCTGAACAACTAGCGTCCCTCTTCAACTAGCGTCAGGTGACCTGAACAACTAGCGTCCCTCTTCAACTTAAGTCAGGTGACCTGAACAACTAGCGTCCCATTTCAACTAGCGTCAGGTGACCTGAACAACTAGCGTCCCTCTTCAACTTAAGTCAGGTGACCTGAACAACTAGCGTCCCACTTCAACTAGGGTCAGGTGACCTGAACAACTAGCGTCCCTCTTCAACTAGCGTCAGGTGACCTGAACAACTAGCGTCCCTCTTCAACTTAAGTCAGGTGACCTGAACAACTAGCGTTCCATTTCAACTTGCGTCAGGTGACCTGAACAACTAGCGTCCCACTTCAACTAGGGTCAGGTGACCTGAACAACTAGCGTCCCTCTTCAACTAGCGTCAGGTGACCTGAACAACTAGCGTCCCTCTTCAACTTAAGTCAGGTGACCTGAACAACTAGCGTCCCATTTCAACTAGCGTCAGGTGACCTGAACAACTAGCGTCCCTCTTCAACTTAAGTCAGGTGACCTGAACAACTAGCGTCCCACTTCAACTAGGGTCAGGTGACCTGAACAACTAGCGTCCCTCTTCAACTAGCGTCAGGTGACCTGAACAACTAGCGTCCCTCTTCAACTTAAGTCAGGTGACCTGAACAACTAGCGTCCCATTTCAACTAGCGTCAGGTGACCTGAACAACTAGCGTCCCTCTTCAACTTAAGTCAGGTGACCTGAACAACTAGCGTCCCACTTCAACTAGGGTCAGGTGACCTGAACAACTAGCGTCCCTCTTCAACTAGCGTCAGGTGACCTGAACAACTAGCGTCCCTCTTCAACTAGCGTCAGGTGACCTGAACAACTAGCGTCCCTCTTCAACTTAAGTCAGGTGACCTGAACAACTAGCGTCCCATTTCAACTAGCGTCAGGTGACCTGAACAACTAGCGTCCCTCTTCAACTTAAGTCAGGTGACCTGAACAACTAGCGTCCCACTTCAACTAGGGTCAGGTGACCTGAACAACTAGCGTCCCTCTTCAACTAGCGTCAGGTGACCTGAACAACTAGCGTCCCTCTTCAACTTAAGTCAGGTGACCTGAACAACTAGCGTTCCATTTCAACTTGCGTCAGGTGACCTGAACAACTAGCGTCCCACTTCAACTAGGGTCAGGTGACCTGAACAACTAGCGTCCCTCTTCAACTAGCGTCAGGTGACCTGAACAACTAGCGTCCCTCTTCAACTTAAGTCAGGTGACCTGAACAACTAGCGTCCCATTTCAACTAGCGTCAGGTGACCTGAACAACTAGCGTCCCTCTTCAACTTAAGTCAGGTGACCTGAACAACTAGCGTCCCACTTCAACTAGGGTCAGGTGACCTGAACAACTAGCGTCCCTCTTCAACAAGCGTCAGGTGACCTGAACAACTAGCGTCCCTCTTCAACTTAAGTCAGGTGACCTGAACAACTAGCGTCCCATTTCAACTAGCGTCAGGTGACCTGAACAACTAGCGTCCCTCTTCAACTTAAGTCAGGTGACCTGAACAACTAGCGTCCCACTTCAACTAGGGTCAGGTGACCTGAACAACTAGCGTCCCTCTTCAACTAGCGTCAGGTGACCTGAACAACTAGCGTCCCTCTTCAACTAGCGTCAGGTGACCTGAACAACTAGCGTCCCATTTCAACTTAAGTCAGGTGACCTGAACAACTAGCGTCCCTCTTCAACTAGCGTCAGGTGACCTGAACAACTAGCGTCCCTCTTCAACTTAAGTCAGGTGACCTGAACAACTAGCGTCCCATTTCAACTAGCGTCAGGTGACCTGAACAACTAGCGTCCCTCTTCAACTTAAGTCAGGTGACCTGAACAACTAGCGTCCCACTTCAACTAGGGTCAGGTGACCTGAACAACTAGCGTCCCTCTTCAACTAGCGTCAGGTGACCTGAACAACTAGCGTCCCTCTTCAACTAGCGTCAGGTGACCTGAACAACTAGCGTCCCATTTCAACTTAAGTCAGGTGACCTGAACAACTAGCGTCCCTCTTCAACTAGCGTCAGGTGACCTGAACAACTAGCGTCCCTCTTCAACTTAAGTCAGGTGACCTGAACAACTAGCGTTCCATTTCAACTTGCGTCAGGTGACCTGAACAACTAGCGTCCCACTTCAACTAGGGTCAGGTGACCTGAACAACTAGCGTCCCTCTTCAACTTAAGTCAGGTGACCTGAACAACTAGCGTCCCACTTCAACTAGCGTCAGGTGACCTGAACAACTAGCGTCCCACTTCAACTAGGGTCAGGTGACCTGAACAACTAGCGTCCCATTTCAACTTAAGTCAGGTGACCTGAACAACTAGCGTTCCATTTCAACTTGCGTCAGGTGACCTGAACAACTAGCGTCCAACTTCAACTAGGGTCAGGTGACCTGAACAACTAGCGTCCCTCTTCAACTAGCGTCAGGTGACCTGAACAACTAGCGTCCCATTTCAACTAGCGTCAGGTGACCTGAACAACTAGCGTCCCTCTTCAACTAGCGTCAGTTGACCTGAACAACTAGCGTCCCTCTTCAACTAGCGTCAGGTGACCTGAACAACTAGCGTCCCATTTCAACTTGCGTCAGGTGACCTGAACAACTAGCGTCCCATTTCAACTTGCGTCAGGTGACCTGAACAACTAGCGTCCCTCTTCAACTTGCGTCAGGTGACCTGAACAACTAGCGTCCCATTTCAACTTGCGTCAGGTGACCTGAACAACTAGCGTCCCACTTCAACTAGGGTCAGGTGACCTGAACAACTAGCGTCCCACTTCAACTAGCGTCAGGTGACCTGAACAACTAGCGTCCCACTTCAACTAGGGTCAGGTGACCTGAACAACTAGCGTCCCATTTCAACTTAAGTCAGGTGACCTGAACAACTAGCGTTCCATTTCAACTTGCGTCAGGTGACCTGAACAACTAGCGTCCAACTTCAACTAGGGTCAGGTGACCTGAACAACTAGCGTCCCACTTCAACTAGGGTCAGGTGACCTGAACAACTAGCGTCCCACTTCAACTAGCGTCAGGTGACCTGAACAACTAGCGTCCCACTTCAACTAGGGTCAGGTGACCTGAACAACTAGCGTCCCATTTCAACTTAAGTCAGGTGACCTGAACAACTAGCGTTCCATTTCAACTTGCGTCAGGTGACCTGAACAACTAGCGTCCCATTTCAACTAGCGTCAGGTGACCTGAACAACTAGCGTCCCTCTTCAACTTGCGTCAGGTGACCTGAACAACTAGCGTCCCATTTCAACTTGCGTCAGGTGACCTGAACAACTAGCGTCCCACTTCAACTAGGGTCAGGTGACCTGAACAACTAGCGTCCCACTTCAACTAGGGTCAGGTGACCTGAACAACTAGCGTCCCTCTTCAACTAGCGTCAGGTGACCTGAACAACTAGCGTCCCTCTTCAACTTAAGTCAGGTGACCTGAACAACTAGCGTTCCATTTCAACTTGCGTCAGGTGACCTGAACAACTAGCGTCCCACTTCAACTAGGGTCAGGTGACCTGAACAACTAGCGTCCCTCTTCAACTAGCGTCAGGTGACCTGAACAACTAGCGTCCCTCTTCAACTTAAGTCAGGTGACCTGAACAACTAGCGTCCCATTTCAACTAGCGTCAGGTGACCTGAACAACTAGCGTCCCTCTTCAACTTAAGTCAGGTGACCTGAACAACTAGCGTCCCACTTCAACTAGGGTCAGGTGACCTGAACAACTAGCGTCCCTCTTCAACTAGCGTCAGGTGACCTGAACAACTAGCGTCCCTCTTCAACTAGCGTCAGGTGACCTGAACAACTAGCGTCCCTCTTCAACTTAAGTCAGGTGACCTGAACAACTAGCGTCCCATTTCAACTAGCGTCAGGTGACCTGAACAACTAGCGTCCCTCTTCAACTTAAGTCAGGTGACCTGAACAACTAGCGTCCCACTTCAACTAGGGTCAGGTGACCTGAACAACTAGCGTCCCTCTTCAACTAGCGTCAGGTGACCTGAACAACTAGCGTCCCTCTTCAACTTAAGTCAGGTGACCTGAACAACTAGCGTTCCATTTCAACTTGCGTCAGGTGACCTGAACAACTAGCGTCCCACTTCAACTAGGGTCAGGTGACCTGAACAACTAGCGTCCCTCTTCAACTAGCGTCAGGTGACCTGAACAACTAGCGTCCCTCTTCAACTTAAGTCAGGTGACCTGAACAACTAGCGTTCCATTTCAACTTGCGTCAGGTGACCTGAACAACTAGCGTCCCACTTCAACTAGGGTCAGGTGACCTGAACAACTAGCGTCCCTCTTCAACTAGCGTCAGGTGACCTGAACAACTAGCGTCCCTCTTCAACTTAAGTCAGGTGACCTGAACAACTAGCGTCCCATTTCAACTAGCGTCAGGTGACCTGAACAACTAGCGTCCCTCTTCAACTTAAGTCAGGTGACCTGAACAACTAGCGTCCCACTTCAACTAGGGTCAGGTGACCTGAACAACTAGCGTCCCTCTTCAACTAGCGTCAGGTGACCTGAACAACTAGCGTCCCTCTTCAACTAGCGTCAGGTGACCTGAACAACTAGCGTCCCTCTTCAACTTAAGTCAGGTGACCTGAACAACTAGCGTCCCATTTCAACTAGCGTCAGGTGACCTGAACAACTAGCGTCCCTCTTCAACTTAAGTCAGGTGACCTGAACAACTAGCGTCCCACTTCAACTAGGGTCAGGTGACCTGAACAACTAGCGTCCCTCTTCAACTAGCGTCAGGTGACCTGAACAACTAGCGTCCCTCTTCAACTTAAGTCAGGTGACCTGAACAACTAGCGTTCCATTTCAACTTGCGTCAGGTGACCTGAACAACTAGCGTCCCACTTCAACTAGGGTCAGGTGACCTGAACAACTAGCGTCCCTCTTCAACTAGCGTCAGGTGACCTGAACAACTAGCGTCCCTCTTCAACTTAAGTCAGGTGACCTGAACAACTAGCGTCCCATTTCAACTAGCGTCAGGTGACCTGAACAACTAGCGTCCCTCTTCAACTTAAGTCAGGTGACCTGAACAACTAGCGTCCCACTTCAACTAGGGTCAGGTGACCTGAACAACTAGCGTCCCTCTTCAACAAGCGTCAGGTGACCTGAACAACTAGCGTCCCTCTTCAACTTAAGTCAGGTGACCTGAACAACTAGCGTCCCATTTCAACTAGCGTCAGGTGACCTGAACAACTAGCGTCCCTCTTCAACTTAAGTCAGGTGACCTGAACAACTAGCGTCCCACTTCAACTAGGGTCAGGTGACCTGAACAACTAGCGTCCCTCTTCAACTAGCGTCAGGTGACCTGAACAACTAGCGTCCCTCTTCAACTAGCGTCAGGTGACCTGAACAACTAGCGTCCCTCTTCAACTTAAGTCAGGTGACCTGAACAACTAGCGTCCCATTTCAACTAGCGTCAGGTGACCTGAACAACTAGCGTCCCTCTTCAACTTAAGTCAGGTGACCTGAACAACTAGCGTCCCACTTCAACTAGGGTCAGGTGACCTGAACAACTAGCGTCCCTCTTCAACTAGCGTCAGGTGACCTGAACAACTAGCGTCCCTCTTCAACTTAAGTCAGGTGACCTGAACAACTAGCGTTCCATTTCAACTTGCGTCAGGTGACCTGAACAACTAGCGTCCCACTTCAACTAGGGTCAGGTGACCTGAACAACTAGCGTCCCTCTTCAACTAGCGTCAGGTGACCTGAACAACTAGCGTCCCTCTTCAACTTAAGTCAGGTGACCTGAACAACTAGCGTCCCATTTCAACTAGCGTCAGGTGACCTGAACAACTAGCGTCCCTCTTCAACTTAAGTCAGGTGACCTGAACAACTAGCGTCCCACTTCAACTAGGGTCAGGTGACCTGAACAACTAGCGTCCCTCTTCAACAAGCGTCAGGTGACCTGAACAACTAGCGTCCCTCTTCAACTTAAGTCAGGTGACCTGAACAACTAGCGTCCCATTTCAACTAGCGTCAGGTGACCTGAACAACTAGCGTCCCTCTTCAACTTAAGTCAGGTGACCTGAACAACTAGCGTCCCACTTCAACTAGGGTCAGGTGACCTGAACAACTAGCGTCCCTCTTCAACTAGCGTCAGGTGACCTGAACAACTAGCGTCCCTCTTCAACTTAAGTCAGGTGACCTGAACAACTAGCGTCCCATTTCAACTAGCGTCAGGTGACCTGAACAACTAGCGTCCAACTTCAACTAGGGTCAGGTGACCTGAACAACTAGCGTCCCTCTTCAACTAGCGTCAGGTGACCTGAACAACTAGCGTCCCACTTCAACTAGGGTCAGGTGACCTGAACAACTAGCGTCCCTCTTCAACTAGCGTCAGGTGACCTGAACAACTAGCGTCCCTCTTCAACTTAAGTCAGGTGACCTGAACAACTAGCGTTCCATTTCAACTTGCGTCAGGTGACCTGAACAACTAGCGTCCCTCTTCAACTAGCGTCAGTTGACCTGAACAACTAGCGTCCCTCTTCAACTAGCGTCAGGTGACCTGAACAACTAGCGTCCCATTTCAACTTAAGTCAGGTGACCTGAACAACTAGCGTCCCTCTTCAACTAGCGTCAGGTGACCTGAACAACTAGCGTCCCTCTTCAACTTAAGTCAGGTGACCTGAACAACTAGCGTTCCATTTCAACTTGCGTCAGGTGACCTGAACAACTAGCGTCCCACTTCAACTAGGGTCAGGTGACCTGAACAACTAGCGTCCCTCTTCAACTTAAGTCAGGTGACCTGAACAACTAGCGTCCCACTTCAACTAGCGTCAGGTGACCTGAACAACTAGCGTCCCACTTCAACTAGGGTCAGGTGACCTGAACAACTAGCGTCCCATTTCAACTTAAGTCAGGTGACCTGAACAACTAGCGTTCCATTTCAACTTGCGTCAGGTGACCTGAACAACTAGCGTCCAACTTCAACTAGGGTCAGGTGACCTGAACAACTAGCGTCCCTCTTCAACTAGCGTCAGGTGACCTGAACAACTAGCGTCCCATTTCAACTAGCGTCAGGTGACCTGAACAACTAGCGTCCCTCTTCAACTAGCGTCAGTTGACCTGAACAACTAGCGTCCCTCTTCAACTAGCGTCAGGTGACCTGAACAACTAGCGTCCCATTTCAACTTGCGTCAGGTGACCTGAACAACTAGCGTCCCATTTCAACTAGCGTCAGGTGACCTGAACAACTAGCGTCCCTCTTCAACTTGCGTCAGGTGACCTGAACAACTAGCGTCCCATTTCAACTTGCGTCAGGTGACCTGAACAACTAGCGTCCCACTTCAACTAGGGTCAGGTGACCTGAACAACTAGCGTCCCACTTCAACTAGGGTCAGGTGACCTGAACAACTAGCGTCCCTCTTCAACTTAAGTCAGGTGACCTGAACAACTAGCGTCCCACTTCAACTAGGGTCAGGTGACCTGAACAACTAGCGTCCCTCTTCAACTAGCGTCAGGTGACCTGAACAACTAGCGTCCCTCTTCAACTTAAGTCAGGTGACCTGAACAACTAGCGTTCCATTTCAACTTGCGTCAGGTGACCTGAACAACTAGCGTCCCACTTCAACTAGGGTCAGGTGACCTGAACAACTAGCGTCCCTCTTCAACAAGCGTCAGGTGACCTGAACAACTAGCGTCCCTCTTCAACTTAAGTCAGGTGACCTGAACAACTAGCGTCCCATTTCAACTAGCGTCAGGTGACCTGAACAACTAGCGTCCCTCTTCAACTTAAGTCAGGTGACCTGAACAACTAGCGTCCCACTTCAACTAGGGTCAGGTGACCTGAACAACTAGCGTCCCTCTTCAACTAGCGTCAGGTGACCTGAACAACTAGCGTCCCTCTTCAACTTAAGTCAGGTGACCTGAACAACTAGCGTCCCATTTCAACTAGCGTCAGGTGACCTGAACAACTAGCGTCCAACTTCAACTAGGGTCAGGTGACCTGAACAACTAGCGTCCCTCTTCAACTAGCGTCAGGTGACCTGAACAACTAGCGTCCCACTTCAACTAGGGTCAGGTGACCTGAACAACTAGCGTCCCTCTTCAACTAGCGTCAGGTGACCTGAACAACTAGCGTCCCTCTTCAACTTAAGTCAGGTGACCTGAACAACTAGCGTTCCATTTCAACTTGCGTCAGGTGACCTGAACAACTAGCGTCCCTCTTCAACTAGCGTCAGTTGACCTGAACAACTAGCGTCCCTCTTCAACTAGCGTCAGGTGACCTGAACAACTAGCGTCCCATTTCAACTTAAGTCAGGTGACCTGAACAACTAGCGTCCCTCTTCAACTAGCGTCAGGTGACCTGAACAACTAGCGTCCCTCTTCAACTTAAGTCAGGTGACCTGAACAACTAGCGTTCCATTTCAACTTGCGTCAGGTGACCTGAACAACTAGCGTCCCACTTCAACTAGGGTCAGGTGACCTGAACAACTAGCGTCCCTCTTCAACTTAAGTCAGGTGACCTGAACAACTAGCGTCCCACTTCAACTAGCGTCAGGTGACCTGAACAACTAGCGTCCCTCTTCAACTTAAGTCAGGTGACCTGAACAACTAGCGTCCCACTTCAACTAGCGTCAGGTGACCTGAACAACTAGCGTCCCACTTCAACTAGGGTCAGGTGACCTGAACAACTAGCGTCCCATTTCAACTTAAGTCAGGTGACCTGAACAACTAGCGTTCCATTTCAACTTGCGTCAGGTGACCTGAACAACTAGCGTCCAACTTCAACTAGGGTCAGGTGACCTGAACAACTAGCGTCCCACTTCAACTAGGGTCAGGTGACCTGAACAACTAGCGTCCCACTTCAACTAGCGTCAGGTGACCTGAACAACTAGCGTCCCACTTCAACTAGGGTCAGGTGACCTGAACAACTAGCGTCCCATTTCAACTTAAGTCAGGTGACCTGAACAACTAGCGTTCCATTTCAACTTGCGTCAGGTGACCTGAACAACTAGCGTCCAACTTCAACTAGGGTCAGGTGACCTGAACAACTAGCGTCCCTCTTCAACTAGCGTCAGGTGACCTGAACAACTAGCGTCCCATTTCAACTAGCGTCAGGTGACCTGAACAACTAGCGTCCCTCTTCAACTAGCGTCAGTTGGCCTGAACAACTAGCGTCCCTCTTCAACTAGCGTCAGGTGACCTGAACAACTAGCGTCCCATTTCAACTTGCGTCAGGTGACCTGAACAACTAGCGTCCCATTTCAACTAGCGTCAGGTGACCTGAACAACTAGCGTCCCTCTTCAACTTGCGTCAGGTGACCTGAACAACTAGCGTCCCATTTCAACTTGCGTCAGGTGACCTGAACAACTAGCGTCCCACTTCAACTAGGGTCAGGTGACCTGAACAACTAGCGTCCCACTTCAACTAGGGTCAGGTGACCTGAACAACTAGCGTCCCTCTTCAACTAGCGTCAGGTGACCTGAACAACTAGCGTCCCTCTTCAACTTAAGTCAGGTGACCTGAACAACTAGCGTTCCATTTCAACTTGCGTCAGGTGACCTGAACAACTAGCGTCCCACTTCAACTAGGGTCAGGTGACCTGAACAACTAGCGTCCCTCTTCAACTAGCGTCAGGTGACCTGAACAACTAGCGTCCCTCTTCAACTTAAGTCAGGTGACCTGAACAACTAGCGTCCCATTTCAACTAGCGTCAGGTGACCTGAACAACTAGCGTCCCTCTTCAACTTAAGTCAGGTGACCTGAACAACTAGCGTCCCACTTCAACTAGGGTCAGGTGACCAGAACAACTAGCGTCCCTCTTCAACAAGCGTCAGGTGACCTGAACAACTAGCGTCCCTCTTCAACTTAAGTCAGGTGACCTGAACAACTAGCGTCCCATTTCAACTAGCGTCAGGTGACCTGAACAACTAGCGTCCCTCTTCAACTTAAGTCAGGTGACCTGAACAACTAGCGTCCCACTTCAACTAGCGTCAGGTGACCTGAACAACTAGCGTCCCACTTCAACTAGGGTCAGGTGACCTGAACAACTAGCGTCCCATTTCAACTAGCGTCAGGTGACCTGAACAACTAGCGTCCCTCTTCAACTTAAGTCAGGTGACCTGAACAACTAGCGTCCCACTTCAACTAGGGTCAGGTGACCTGAACAACTAGCGTCCCTCTTCAACTAGCGTCAGGTGACCTGAACAACTAGCGTCCCTCTTCAACTAGCGTCAGGTGACCTGAACAACTAGCGTCCCTCTTCAACTTAAGTCAGGTGACCTGAACAACTAGCGTCCCATTTCAACTAGCGTCAGGTGACCTGAACAACTAGCGTCCCTCTTCAACTTAAGTCAGGTGACCTGAACAACTAGCGTCCCACTTCAACTAGGGTCAGGTGACCTGAACAACTAGCGTCCCTCTTCAACTTAAGTCAGGTGACCTGAACAACTAGCGTCCCACTTCAACTTAAGTCAGGTGACCTGAACAACTAGCGTTCCATTTCAACTTGCGTCAGGTGACCTGAACAACTAGCGTCCCACTTCAACTAGGGTCAGGTGACCTGAACAACTAGCGTCCCTCTTCAACTAGCGTCAGGTGACCTGAACAACTAGCGTCCCACTTCAACTAGCGTCAGGTGACCTGAACAACTAGCGTCCCACTTCAACTAGGGTCAGGTGACCTGAACAACTAGCGTCCCATTTCAACTTAAGTCAGGTGACCTGAACAACTAGCGTCCCATTTCAACTAGCGTCAGGTGACCTGAACAACTAGCGTCCCTCTTCAACTTAAGTCAGGTGACCTGAACAACTAGCGTCCCACTTCAACTAGGGTCAGGTGACCTGAACAACTAGCGTCCCTCTTCAACTAGCGTCAGGTGACCTGAACAACTAGCGTCCCTCTTCAACTTAAGTCAGGTGACCTGAACAACTAGCGTCCCATTTCAACTAGCGTCAGGTGACCTGAACAACTAGCGTCCAACTTCAACTAGGGTCAGGTGACCTGAACAACTAGCGTCCCTCTTCAACTAGCGTCAGGTGACCTGAACAACTAGCGTCCCACTTCAACTAGGGTCAGGTGACCTGAACAACTAGCGTCCCTCTTCAACTAGCGTCAGGTGACCTGAACAACTAGCGTCCCTCTTCAACTTAAGTCAGGTGACCTGAACAACTAGCGTTCCATTTCAACTTGCGTCAGGTGACCTGAACAACTAGCGTCCCTCTTCAACTAGCGTCAGTTGACCTGAACAACTAGCGTCCCTCTTCAACTAGCGTCAGGTGACCTGAACAACTAGCGTCCCATTTCAACTTAAGTCAGGTGACCTGAACAACTAGCGTCCCTCTTCAACTTAAGTCAGGTGACCTGAACAACTAGCGTCCCACTTCAACTAGCGTCAGGTGACCTGAACAACTAGCGTCCCACTTCAACTAGGGTCAGGTGACCTGAACAACTAGCGTCCCATTTCAACTTAAGTCAGGTGACCTGAACAACTAGCGTTCCATTTCAACTTGCGTCAGGTGACCTGAACAACTAGCGTCCAACTTCAACTAGGGTCAGGTGACCTGAACAACTAGCGTCCCTCTTCAACTAGCGTCAGGTGACCTGAACAACTAGCGTCCCATTTCAACTAGCGTCAGGTGACCTGAACAACTAGCGTCCCTCTTCAACTAGCGTCAGTTGACCTGAACAACTAGCGTCCCTCTTCAACTAGCGTCAGGTGACCTGAACAACTAGCGTCCCATTTCAACTTGCGTCAGGTGACCTGAACAACTAGCGTCCCATTTCAACTAGCGTCAGGTGACCTGAACAACTAGCGTCCCTCTTCAACTTGCGTCAGGTGACCTGAACAACTAGCGTCCCATTTCAACTTGCGTCAGGTGACCTGAACAACTAGCGTCCCACTTCAACTAGGGTCAGGTGACCTGAACAACTAGCGTCCCACTTCAACTAGGGTCAGGTGACCTGAACAACTAGCGTCCCTCTTCAACTTAAGTCAGGTGACCTGAACAACTAGCGTCCCACTTCAACTAGCGTCAGGTGACCTGAACAACTAGCGTCCCACTTCAACTAGGGTCAGGTGACCTGAACAACTAGCGTCCCATTTCAACTTAAGTCAGGTGACCTGAACAACTAGCGTTCCATTTCAACTTGCGTCAGGTGACCTGAACAACTAGCGTCCAACTTCAACTAGGGTCAGGTGACCTGAACAACTAGCGTCCCACTTCAACTAGGGTCAGGTGACCTGAACAACTAGCGTCCCACTTCAACTAGCGTCAGGTGACCTGAACAACTAGCGTCCCACTTCAACTAGGGTCAGGTGACCTGAACAACTAGCGTCCCATTTCAACTTAAGTCAGGTGACCTGAACAACTAGCGTTCCATTTCAACTTGCGTCAGGTGACCTGAACAACTAGCGTCCAACTTCAACTAGGGTCAGGTGACCTGAACAACTAGCGTCCCTCTTCAACTAGCGTCAGGTGACCTGAACAACTAGCGTCCCATTTCAACTAGCGTCAGGTGACCTGAACAACTAGCGTCCCTCTTCAACTAGCGTCAGTTGGCCTGAACAACTAGCGTCCCTCTTCAACTAGCGTCAGGTGACCTGAACAACTAGCGTCCCATTTCAACTTGCGTCAGGTGACCTGAACAACTAGCGTCCCATTTCAACTAGCGTCAGGTGACCTGAACAACTAGCGTCCCTCTTCAACTTGCGTCAGGTGACCTGAACAACTAGCGTCCCATTTCAACTTGCGTCAGGTGACCTGAACAACTAGCGTCCCACTTCAACTAGGGTCAGGTGACCTGAACAACTAGCGTCCCACTTCAACTAGGGTCAGGTGACCTGAACAACTAGCGTCCCTCTTCAACTAGCGTCAGGTGACCTGAACAACTAGCGTCCCTCTTCAACTTAAGTCAGGTGACCTGAACAACTAGCGTTCCATTTCAACTTGCGTCAGGTGACCTGAACAACTAGCGTCCCACTTCAACTAGGGTCAGGTGACCTGAACAACTAGCGTCCCTCTTCAACTAGCGTCAGGTGACCTGAACAACTAGCGTCCCTCTTCAACTTAAGTCAGGTGACCTGAACAACTAGCGTCCCATTTCAACTAGCGTCAGGTGACCTGAACAACTAGCGTCCCTCTTCAACTTAAGTCAGGTGACCTGAACAACTAGCGTCCCACTTCAACTAGGGTCAGGTGACCAGAACAACTAGCGTCCCTCTTCAACAAGCGTCAGGTGACCTGAACAACTAGCGTCCCTCTTCAACTTAAGTCAGGTGACCTGAACAACTAGCGTCCCATTTCAACTAGCGTCAGGTGACCTGAACAACTAGCGTCCCTCTTCAACTTAAGTCAGGTGACCTGAACAACTAGCGTCCCACTTCAACTAGCGTCAGGTGACCTGAACAACTAGCGTCCCACTTCAACTAGGGTCAGGTGACCTGAACAACTAGCGTCCCATTTCAACTAGCGTCAGGTGACCTGAACAACTAGCGTCCCTCTTCAACTTAAGTCAGGTGACCTGAACAACTAGCGTCCCACTTCAACTAGGGTCAGGTGACCTGAACAACTAGCGTCCCTCTTCAACTAGCGTCAGGTGACCTGAACAACTAGCGTCCCTCTTCAACTAGCGTCAGGTGACCTGAACAACTAGCGTCCCTCTTCAACTTAAGTCAGGTGACCTGAACAACTAGCGTCCCATTTCAACTAGCGTCAGGTGACCTGAACAACTAGCGTCCCTCTTCAACTTAAGTCAGGTGACCTGAACAACTAGCGTCCCACTTCAACTAGGGTCAGGTGACCTGAACAACTAGCGTCCCTCTTCAACTAGCGTCAGGTGACCTGAACAACTAGCGTCCCTCTTCAACTTAAGTCAGGTGACCTGAACAACTAGCGTTCCATTTCAACTTGCGTCAGGTGACCTGAACAACTAGCGTCCCACTTCAACTAGGGTCAGGTGACCTGAACAACTAGCGTCCCTCTTCAACTAGCGTCAGGTGACCTGAACAACTAGCGTCCCACTTCAACTAGCGTCAGGTGACCTGAACAACTAGCGTCCCACTTCAACTAGGGTCAGGTGACCTGAACAACTAGCGTCCCATTTCAACTTAAGTCAGGTGACCTGAACAACTAGCGTTCCATTTCAACTTGCGTCAGGTGACCTGAACAACTAGCGTCCAACTTCAACTAGGGTCAGGTGACCTGAACAACTAGCGTCCCTCTTCAACTAGCGTCAGGTGACCTGAACAACTAGCGTCCCATTTCAACTAGCGTCAGGTGACCTGAACAACTAGCGTCCCTCTTCAACTAGCGTCAGTTGACCTGAACAACTAGCGTCCCTCTTCAACTAGCGTCAGGTGACCTGAACAACTAGCGTCCCATTTCAACTTGCGTCAGGTGACCTGAACAACTAGCGTCCCATTTCAACTAGCGTCAGGTGACCTGAACAACTAGCGTCCCTCTTCAACTTGCGTCAGGTGACCTGAACAACTAGCGTCCCATTTCAACTTGCGTCAGGTGACCTGAACAACTAGCGTCCCACTTCAACTAGGGTCAGGTGACCTGAACAACTAGCGTCCCACTTCAACTAGGGTCAGGTGACCTGAACAACTAGCGTCCCTCTTCAACTTAAGTCAGGTGACCTGAACAACTAGCGTCCCACTTCAACTAGCGTCAGGTGACCTGAACAACTAGCGTCCCACTTCAACTAGGGTCAGGTGACCTGAACAACTAGCGTCCCATTTCAACTAGCGTCAGGTGACCTGAACAACTAGCGTTCCATTTCAACTTGCGTCAGGTGACCTGAACAACTAGCGTCCAACTTCAACTAGGGTCAGGTGACCTGAACAACTAGCGTCCCACTTCAACTAGGGTCAGGTGACCTGAACAACTAGCGTCCCACTTCAACTAGCGTCAGGTGACCTGAACAACTAGCGTCCCACTTCAACTAGGGTCAGGTGACCTGAACAACTAGCGTCCCATTTCAACTTAAGTCAGGTGACCTGAACAACTAGCGTTCCATTTCAACTTGCGTCAGGTGACCTGAACAACTAGCGTCCAACTTCAACTAGGGTCAGGTGACCTGAACAACTAGCGTCCCTCTTCAACTAGCGTCAGGTGACCTGAACAACTAGCGTCCCATTTCAACTAGCGTCAGGTGACCTGAACAACTAGCGTCCCTCTTCAACTAGCGTCAGTTGACCTGAACAACTAGCGTCCCTCTTCAACTAGCGTCAGGTGACCTGAACAACTAGCGTCCCATTTCAACTTGCGTCAGGTGACCTGAACAACTAGCGTCCCATTTCAACTAGCGTCAGGTGACCTGAACAACTAGCGTCCCTCTTCAACTTGCGTCAGGTGACCTGAACAACTAGCGTCCCATTTCAACTTGCGTCAGGTGACCTGAACAACTAGCGTCCCACTTCAACTAGGGTCAGGTGACCTGAACAACTAGCGTCCCACTTCAACTAGGGTCAGGTGACCTGAACAACTAGCGTCCCTCTTCAACTAGCGTCAGGTGACCTGAACAACTAGCGTCCCTCTTCAACTTAAGTCAGGTGACCTGAACAACTAGCGTTCCATTTCAACTTGCGTCAGGTGACCTGAACAACTAGCGTCCCACTTCAACTAGGGTCAGGTGACCTGAACAACTAGCGTCCCTCTTCAACTAGCGTCAGGTGACCTGAACAACTAGCGTCCCTCTTCAACTTAAGTCAGGTGACCTGAACAACTAGCGTCCCATTTCAACTAGCGTCAGGTGACCTGAACAACTAGCGTCCCTCTTCAACTTAAGTCAGGTGACCTGAACAACTAGCGTCCCACTTCAACTAGGGTCAGGTGACCTGAACAACTAGCGTCCCTCTTCAACAAGCGTCAGGTGACCTGAACAACTAGCGTCCCTCTTCAACTTAAGTCAGGTGACCTGAACAACTAGCGTCCCATTTCAACTAGCGTCAGGTGACCTGAACAACTAGCGTCCCTCTTCAACTTAAGTCAGGTGACCTGAACAACTAGCGTCCCACTTCAACTAGGGTCAGGTGACCTGAACAACTAGCGTCCCTCTTCAACTAGCGTCAGGTGACCTGAACAACTAGCGTCCCTCTTCAACTTAAGTCAGGTGACCTGAACAACTAGCGTCCCATTTCAACTAGCGTCAGGTGACCTGAACAACTAGCGTCCCACTTCAACTAGGGTCAGGTGACCTGAACAACTAGCGTCCCTCTTCAACTTAAGTCAGGTGACCTGAACAACTAGCGTCCCACTTCAACTAGCGTCAGGTGACCTGAACAACTAGCGTCCCACTTCAACTAGGGTCAGGTGACCTGAACAACTAGCGTCCCATTTCAACTAGCGTCAGGTGACCTGAACAACTAGCGTCCCTCTTCAACTTAAGTCAGGTGACCTGAACAACTAGCGTCCCACTTCAACTAGGGTCAGGTGACCTGAACAACTAGCGTCCCTCTTCAACTAGCGTCAGGTGACCTGAACAACTAGCGTCCCTCTTCAACTAGCGTCAGGTGACCTGAACAACTAGCGTCCCTCTTCAACTTAAGTCAGGTGACCTGAACAACTAGCGTCCCATTTCAACTAGCGTCAGGTGACCTGAACAACTAGCGTCCCTCTTCAACTTAAGTCAGGTGACCTGAACAACTAGCGTCCCACTTCAACTAGGGTCAGGTGACCTGAACAACTAGCGTCCCTCTTCAACTAGCGTCAGGTGACCTGAACAACTAGCGTCCCTCTTCAACTTAAGTCAGGTGACCTGAACAACTAGCGTTCCATTTCAACTTGCGTCAGGTGACCTGAACAACTAGCGTCCCACTTCAACTAGGGTCAGGTGACCTGAACAACTAGCGTCCCTCTTCAACTAGCGTCAGGTGACCTGAACAACTAGCGTCCCTCTTCAACTTAAGTCAGGTGACCTGAACAACTAGCGTCCCATTTCAACTAGCGTCAGGTGACCTGAACAACTAGCGTCCCTCTTCAACTTAAGTCAGGTGACCTGAACAACTAGCGTCCCACTTCAACTAGGGTCAGGTGACCTGAACAACTAGCGTCCCTCTTCAACAAGCGTCAGGTGACCTGAACAACTAGCGTCCCTCTTCAACTTAAGTCAGGTGACCTGAACAACTAGCGTCCCATTTCAACTAGCGTCAGGTGACCTGAACAACTAGCGTCCCTCTTCAACTTAAGTCAGGTGACCTGAACAACTAGCGTCCCACTTCAACTAGGGTCAGGTGACCTGAACAACTAGCGTCCCTCTTCAACTAGCGTCAGGTGACCTGAACAACTAGCGTCCCTCTTCAACTTAAGTCAGGTGACCTGAACAACTAGCGTCCCATTTCAACTGGCGTCAGGTGACCTGAACAACTAGCGTCCAACTTCAACTAGGGTCAGGTGACCTGAACAACTAGCGTCCCTCTTCAACTAGCGTCAGGTGACCTGAACAACTAGCGTCCCACTTCAACTAGGGTCAGGTGACCTGAACAACTAGCGTCCCTCTTCAACTAGCGTCAGGTGACCTGAACAACTAGCGTCCCTCTTCAACTTAAGTCAGGTGACCTGAACAACTAGCGTTCCATTTCAACTTGCGTCAGGTGACCTGAACAACTAGCGTCCCTCTTCAACTAGCGTCAGTTGACCTGAACAACTAGCGTCCCTCTTCAACTAGCGTCAGGTGACCTGAACAACTAGCGTCCCATTTCAACTTAAGTCAGGTGACCTGAACAACTAGCGTCCCTCTTCAACTAGCGTCAGGTGACCTGAACAACTAGCGTCCCTCTTCAACTTAAGTCAGGTGACCTGAACAACTAGCGTTCCATTTCAACTTGCGTCAGGTGACCTGAACAACTAGCGTCCCACTTCAACTAGGGTCAGGTGACCTGAACAACTAGCGTCCCTCTTCAACTTAAGTCAGGTGACCTGAACAACTAGCGTCCCACTTCAACTAGCGTCAGGTGACCTGAACAACTAGCGTCCCACTTCAACTAGGGTCAGGTGACCTGAACAACTAGCGTCCCATTTCAACTTAAGTCAGGTGACCTGAACAACTAGCGTTCCATTTCAACTTGCGTCAGGTGACCTGAACAACTAGCGTCCAACTTCAACTAGGGTCAGGTGACCTGAACAACTAGCGTCCCTCTTCAACTAGCGTCAGGTGACCTGAACAACTAGCGTCCCATTTCAACTAGCGTCAGGTGACCTGAACAACTAGCGTCCCTCTTCAACTAGCGTCAGTTGACCTGAACAACTAGCGTCCCATTTCAACTAGCGTCAGGTGACCTGAACAACTAGCGTCCCTCTTCAACTTAAGTCAGGTGACCTGAACAACTAGCGTCCCACTTCAACTAGGGTCAGGTGACCTGAACAACTAGCGTCCCTCTTCAACAAGCGTCAGGTGACCTGAACAACTAGCGTCCCTCTTCAACTTGCGTCAGGTGACCTGAACAACTAGCGTCCCACTTCAACTAGGGTCAGGTGACCTGAACAACTAGCGTCCCACTTCAACTAGGGTCAGGTGACCTGAACAACTAGCGTCCCTCTTCAACTAGCGTCAGGTGACCTGAACAACTAGCGTCCCTCTTCAACTTAAGTCAGGTGACCTGAACAACTAGCGTTCCATTTCAACTTGCGTCAGGTGACCTGAACAACTAGCGTCCCACTTCAACTAGGGTCAGGTGACCTGAACAACTAGCGTCCCTCTTCAACTAGCGTCAGGTGACCTGAACAACTAGCGTCCCTCTTCAACTTAAGTCAGGTGACCTGAACAACTAGCGTCCCATTTCAACTAGCGTCAGGTGACCTGAACAACTAGCGTCCCTCTTCAACTTAAGTCAGGTGACCTGAACAACTAGCGTCCCACTTCAACTAGGGTCAGGTGACCTGAACAACTAGCGTCCCTCTTCAACTAGCGTCAGGTGACCTGAACAACTAGCGTCCCTCTTCAACTAGCGTCAGGTGACCTGAACAACTAGCGTCCCTCTTCAACTTAAGTCAGGTGACCTGAACAACTAGCGTCCCTCTTCAACTTAAGTCAGGTGACCTGAACAACTAGCGTCCCATTTCAACTAGCGTCAGGTGACCTGAACAACTAGCGTCCCTCTTCAACTTAAGTCAGGTGACCTGAACAACTAGCGTCCCACTTCAACTAGGGTCAGGTGACCTGAACAACTAGCGTCCCTCTTCAACTTAAGTCAGGTGACCTGAACAACTAGCGTCCCTCTTCAACTAGCGTCAGGTGACCTGAACAACTAGCGTCCCTCTTCAACTTAAGTCAGGTGACCTGAACAACTAGCGTCCCATTTCAACTAGCGTCAGGTGACCTGAACAACTAGCGTCCCTCTTCAACTTAAGTCAGGTGACCTGAACAACTAGCGTCCCACTTCAACTAGGGTCAGGTGACCTGAACAACTAGCGTCCCTCTTCAACTAGCGTCAGGTGACCTGAACAACTAGCGTCCCTCTTCAACTTAAGTCAGGTGACCTGAACAACTAGCGTTCCATTTCAACTTGCGTCAGGTGACCTGAACAACTAGCGTCCCACTTCAACTAGGGTCAGGTGACCTGAACAACTAGCGTCCCTCTTCAACTAGCGTCAGGTGACCTGAACAACTAGCGTCCCTCTTCAACTTAAGTCAGGTGACCTGAACAACTAGCGTCCCATTTCAACTAGCGTCAGGTGACCTGAACAACTAGCGTCCCTCTTCAACTTAAGTCAGGTGACCTGAACAACTAGCGTCCCACTTCAACTAGGGTCAGGTGACCTGAACAACTAGCGTCCCTCTTCAACAAGCGTCAGGTGACCTGAACAACTAGCGTCCCTCTTCAACTTAAGTCAGGTGACCTGAACAACTAGCGTCCCATTTCAACTAGCGTCAGGTGACCTGAACAACTAGCGTCCCACTTCAACTAGGGTCAGGTGACCTGAACAACTAGCGTCCCTCTTCAACTAGCGTCAGGTGACCTGAACAACTAGCGTCCCTCTTCAACTTAAGTCAGGTGACCTGAACAACTAGCGTCCCATTTCAACTAGCGTCAGGTGACCTGAACAACTAGCGTCCCACTTCAACTAGGGTCAGGTGACCTGAACAACTAGCGTCCCTCTTCAACTAGCGTCAGGTGACCTGAACAACTAGCGTCCCTCTTCAACTTAAGTCAGGTGACCTGAACAACTAGCGTCCCATTTCAACTAGCGTCAGGTGACCTGAACAACTAGCGTCCCTCTTCAACTAGCGTCAGGTGACCTGAACAACTAGCGTCCCTCTTCAACTTAAGTCAGGTGACCTGAACAACTAGCGTCCCATTTCAACTAGCGTCAGGTGACCTGAACAACTAGCGTCCCTCTTCAACTTAAGTCAGGTGACCTGAACAACTAGCGTCCCACTTCAACTAGGGTCAGGTGACCTGAACAACTAGCGTCCCTCTTCAACTAGCGTCAGGTGACCTGAACAACTAGCGTCCCTCTTCAACTTAAGTCAGGTGACCTGAACAACTAGCGTCCCATTTCAACTAGCGTCAGGTGACCTGAACAACTAGCGTCCCTCTTCAACTAGCGTCAGTTGACCTGAACAACTAGCGTCCCTCTTCAACTAGCGTCAGGTGACCTGAACAACTAGCGTCCCATTTCAACTTGCGTCAGGTGACCTGAACAACTAGCGTCCCATTTCAACTAGCGTCAGGTGACCTGAACAACTAGCGTCCCTCTTCAACTTGCGTCAGGTGACCTGAACAACTAGCGTCCCATTTCAACTTGCGTCAGGTGACCTGAACAACTAGCGTCCCACTTCAACTAGGGTCAGGTGACCTGAACAACTAGCGTCCCACTTCAACTAGGGTCAGGTGACCTGAACAACTAGCGTCCCTCTTCAACTAGCGTCAGGTGACCTGAACAACTAGCGTCCCTCTTCAACTTAAGTCAGGTGACCTGAACAACTAGCGTTCCATTTCAACTTGCGTCAGGTGACCTGAACAACTAGCGTCCCACTTCAACTAGGGTCAGGTGACCTGAACAACTAGCGTCCCTCTTCAACTAGCGTCAGGTGACCTGAACAACTAGCGTCCCTCTTCAACTTAAGTCAGGTGACCTGAACAACTAGCGTCCCATTTCAACTAGCGTCAGGTGACCTGAACAACTAGCGTCCCTCTTCAACTTAAGTCAGGTGACCTGAACAACTAGCGTCCCACTTCAACTAGGGTCAGGTGACCTGAACAACTAGCGTCCCTCTTCAACTAGCGTCAGGTGACCTGAACAACTAGCGTCCCTCTTCAACTTAAGTCAGGTGACCTGAACAACTAGCGTCCCATTTCAACTAGCGTCAGGTGACCTGAACAACTAGCGTCCCTCTTCAACTAGCGTCAGGTGACCTGAACAACTAGCGTCCCTCTTCAACTAGCGTCAGGTGACCTGAACAACTAGCGTCCCTCTTCAACTAGCGTCAGGTGACCTGAACAACTAGCGTCCCTCTTCAACTAGCGTCAGGTGACCTGAACAACTAGCGTCCCACTTCAACTAGCGTCAGGTGACCTGAACAACTAGCGTCCCACTTCAACTAGGGTCAGGTGACCTGAACAACTAGCGTCCCATTTCAACTTAAGTCAGGTGACCTGAACAACTAGCGTTCCATTTCAACTTGCGTCAGGTGACCTGAACAACTAGCGTCCAACTTCAACTAGGGTCAGGTGACCTGAACAACTAGCGTCCCTCTTCAACTAGCGTCAGGTGACCTGAACAACTAGCGTCCCATTTCAACTTGCGTCAGGTGACCTGAACAACTAGCGTCCCTCTTCAACTAGCGTCAGTTGACCTGAACAACTAGCGTCCCTCTTCAACTAGCGTCAGGTGACCTGAACAACTAGCGTCCCATTTCAACTTGCGTCAGGTGACCTGAACAACTAGCGTCCCATTTCAACTAGCGTCAGGTGACCTGAACAACTAGCGTCCCTCTTCAACTTGCGTCAGGTGACCTGAACAACTAGCGTCCCATTTCAACTTGCGTCAGGTGACCTGAACAACTAGCGTCCCACTTCAACTAGGGTCAGGTGACCTGAACAACTAGCGTCCCACTTCAACTAGGGTCAGGTGACCTGAACAACTAGCGTCCCTCTTCAACTAGCGTCAGGTGACCTGAACAACTAGCGTCCCTCTTCAACTAGCGTCAGGTGACCTGAACAACTAGCGTTCCATTTCAACTTGCGTCAGGTGACCTGAACAACTAGCGTCCCACTTCAACTAGGGTCAGGTGACCTGAACAACTAGCGTCCCTCTTCAACTAGCGTCAGGTGACCTGAACAACTTGCGTCCCTCTTCAACTTAAGTCAGGTGACCTGAACAACTAGCGTCCCATTTCAACTAGCGTCAGGTGACCTGAACAACTAGCGTCCCTCTTCAACTTAAGTCAGGTGACCTGAACAACTAGCGTCCCACTTCAACTAGGGTCAGGTGACCTGAACAACTAGCGTCCCTCTTCAACTAGCGTCAGGTGACCTGAACAACTAGCGTCCCTCTTCAACTAGCGTCAGGTGACCTGAACAACTAGCGTCCCTCTTCAACTTAAGTCAGGTGACCTGAACAACTAGCGTCCCATTTCAACTAGCGTCAGGTGACCTGAACAACTAGCGTCCCTCTTCAACTTAAGTCAGGTGACCTGAACAACTAGCGTCCCACTTCAACTAGGGTCAGGTGACCTGAACAACTAGCGTCCCTCTTCAACTAGCGTCAGGTGACCTGAACAACTAGCGTCCCTCTTCAACTTAAGTCAGGTGACCTGAACAACTAGCGTTCCATTTCAACTTGCGTCAGGTGACCTGAACAACTAGCGTCCCACTTCAACTAGGGTCAGGTGACCTGAACAACTAGCGTCCCTCTTCAACTAGCGTCAGGTGACCTGAACAACTAGCGTCCCTCTTCAACTTAAGTCAGGTGACCTGAACAACTAGCGTCCCATTTCAACTAGCGTCAGGTGACCTGAACAACTAGCGTCCCTCTTCAACTTAAGTCAGGTGACCTGAACAACTAGCGTCCCACTTCAACTTAAGTCAGGTGACCTGAACAACTAGCGTCCCATTTCAACTAGCGTCAGGTGACCTGAACAACTAGCGTCCAACTTCAACTAGGGTCAGGTGACCTGAACAACTAGCGTCCCTCTTCAACTAGCGTCAGGTGACCTGAACAACTAGCGTCCCATTTCAACTAGCGTCAGGTGACCTGAACAACTAGCGTCCCTCTTCAACTAGCGTCAGGTGACCTGAACAACTAGCGTCCCATTTCAACTAGCGTCAGGTGACCTGAACAACTAGCGTCCCATTTCAACTAGCGTCAGGTGACCTGAACAACTAGCGTCCCTCTTCAACTTGCGTCAGGTGACCTGAACATCTAGCGTCCCATTTCAACTTGCGTCAGGTGACCTGAACAACTAGCGTCCCACTTCAACTAGGGTCAGGTGACCTGAACAACTAGCGTCCCTCTTCAACTAGCGTCAGGTGACCTGAACAACTAGCGTCCCACTTCAACTAGGGTCAGGTGACCTGAACAACTAGCGTCCCTCTTCAACTAGCGTCAGGTGACCTGAACAACTAGCGTCCCTCTTCAACTTAAGTCAGGTGACCTGAACAACTAGCGTTCCATTTCAACTTAAGTCAGGTGACCTGAACAACTAGCGTTCCATTTCAACTAGCGTCAGTTGACCTGAACAACTAGCGTCCCTCTTCAACTAGCGTCAGGTGACCTGAACAAGTAGCGTCCCATTTCAACTTAAGTCAGGTGACCTGAACAACTAGCGTCCCTCTTCAACTAGCGTCAGGTGACCTGAACAACTAGCGTCCCTCTTCAACTTAAGTCAGGTGACCTGAACAACTAGCGTTCCATTTCAACTTGCGTCAGGTGACCTGAACAACTAGCGTCCCACTTCAACTAGGGTCAGGTGACCTGAACAACTAGCGTCCCTCTTCAACTTAAGTCAGGTGACCTGAACAACTAGCGTCCCACTTCAACTAGCGTCAGGTGACCTGAACAACTAGCGTCCCACTTCAACTAGGGTCAGGTGACCTGAACAACTAGCGTCCCTCTTCAACTTAAGTCAGGTGACCTGAACAACTAGCGTTCCATTTCAACTTGCGTCAGGTGACCTGAACAACTAGCGTCCAACTTCAACTAGGGTCAGGTGACCTGAACAACTAGCGTCCCTCTTCAACTAGCGTCAGGTGACCTGAACAACTAGCGTCCCATTTCAACTAGCGTCAGGTGACCTGAACAACTAGCGTCCCTCTTCAACTAGCGTCAGTTGACCTGAACAACTAGCGTCCCTCTTCAACTAGCGTCAGGTGACCTGAACAACTAGCGTCCCATTTCAACTTGCGTCAGGTGACCTGAACAACTAGCGTCCCATTTCAACTAGCGTCAGGTGACCTGAACAACTAGCGTCCCTCTTCAACTTGCGTCAGGTGACCTGAACAACTAGCGTCCCATTTCAACTTGCGTCATATGACCTGAACAACTAGCGTCCCACTTCAACTAGGGTCAGGTGACCTGAACAACTAGCGTCCCACTTCAACTAGGGTCAGGTGACCTGAACAACTAGCGTCCCTCTTCAACTAGGGTCAGGTGACCTGAACAACTAGCGTCCCATTTCAACTTAAGTCAGGTGACCTGAACAACTAGCGTTCCATTTCAACTTGCGTCAGGTGACCTGAACAACTAGCGTCCAACTTCAACTAGGGTCAGGTGACCTGAACAACTAGCGTCCCACTTCAACTAGGGTCAGGTGACCTGAACAACTAGCGTCCCACTTCAACTAGCGTCAGGTGACCTGAACAACTAGCGTCCCACTTCAACTAGGGTCAGGTGACCTGAACAACTAGCGTCCCATTTCAACTTAAGTCAGGTGACCTGAACAACTAGCGTTCCATTTCAACTTGCGTCAGGTGACCTGAACAACTAGCGTCCAACTTCAACTAGGGTCAGGTGACCTGAACAACTAGCGTCCCTCTTCAACTAGCGTCAGGTGACCTGAACAACTAGCGTCCCATTTCAACTAGCGTCAGGTGACCTGAACAACTAGCGTCCCTCTTCAACTAGCGTCAGTTGACCTGAACAACTAGCGTCCCTCTTCAACTAGCGTCAGGTGACCTGAACAACTAGCGTCCCATTTCAACTTGCGTCAGGTGACCTGAACAACTAGCGTCCCATTTCAACTAGCGTCAGGTGACCTGAACAACTAGCGTCCCTCTTCAACTTGCGTCAGGTGACCTGAACAACTAGCGTCCCATTTCAACTTCCGTCAGGTGACCTGAACAACTAGCGTCCCACTTCAACTAGGGTCAGGTGACCTGAACAACTAGCGTCCCACTTCAACTAGGGTCAGGTGACCTGAACAACTAGCGTCCCTCTTCAACTAGCGTCAGGTGACCTGAACAACTAGCGTCCCTCTTCAACTTAAGTCAGGTGACCTGAACAACTAGCGTTCCATTTCAACTTGCGTCAGGTGACCTGAACAACTAGCGTCCCACTTCAACTAGGGTCAGGTGACCTGAACAACTAGCGTCCCTCTTCAACTAGCGTCAGGTGACCTGAACAACTAGCGTCCCTCTTCAACTTAAGTCAGGTGACCTGAACAACTAGCGTCCCATTTCAACTAGCGTCAGGTGACCTGAACAACTAGCGTCCCTCTTCAACTTAAGTCAGGTGACCTGAACAACTAGCGTCCCACTTCAACTAGCGTCAGGTGACCTGAACAACTAGCGTCCCTCTTCAACTAGCGTCAGGTGACCTGAACAACTAGCGTCCCTCTTCAACTTAAGTCAGGTGACCTGAACAACTAGCGTCCCATTTCAACTAGCGTCAGGTGACCTGAACAACTAGCGTCCCTCTTCAACTTAAGTCAGGTGACCTGAACAACTAGCGTCCCACTTCAACTAGGGTCAGGTGACCTGAACAACTAGCGTCCCTCTTCAACTAGCGTCAGGTGACCTGAACAACTAGCGTCCCTCTTCAACTTAAGTCAGGTGACCTGAACAACTAGCGTTCCATTTCAACTTGCGTCAGGTGACCTGAACAACTAGCGTCCCACTTCAACTAGGGTCAGGTGACCTGAACAACTAGCGTCCCTCTTCAACTAGCGTCAGGTGACCTGAACAACTAGCGTCCCTCTTCAACTTAAGTCAGGTGACCTGAACAACTAGCGTCCCATTTCAACTAGCGTCAGGTGACCTGAACAACTAGCGTCCCTCTTCAACTTAAGTCAGGTGACCTGAACAACTAGCGTCCCACTTCAACTAGGGTCAGGTGACCTGAACAACTAGCGTCCCTCTTCAACAAGCGTCAGGTGACCTGAACAACTAGCGTCCCTCTTCAACTTAAGTCAGGTGACCTGAACAACTAGCGTCCCATTTCAACTAGCGTCAGGTGACCTGAACAACTAGCGTCCCTCTTCAACTTAAGTCAGGTGACCTGAACAACTAGCGTCCCACTTCAACTAGGGTCAGGTGACCTGAACAACTAGCGTCCCTCTTCAACTAGCGTCAGGTGACCTGAACAACTAGCGTCCCTCTTCAACTTAAGTCAGGTGACCTGAACAACTAGCGTCCCATTTCAACTAGCGTCAGGTGACCTGAACAACTAGCGTCCCTCTTCAACTAGCGTCAGGTGACCTGAACAACTAGCGTCCCTCTTCAACTAGCGTCAGGTGACCTGAACAACTAGCGTCCCTCTTCAACTTAAGTCAGGTGACCTGAACAACTAGCGTCCCATTTCAACTAGCGTCAGGTGACCTGAACAACTAGCGTCCCTCTTCAACTTAAGTCAGGTGACCTGAACAACTAGCGTCCCACTTCAACTAGGGTCAGGTGACCTGAACAACTAGCGTCCCTCTTCAACTAGCGTCAGGTGACCTGAACAACTAGCGTCCCTCTTCAACTTAAGTCAGGTGACCTGAACAACTAGCGTTCCATTTCAACTTGCGTCAGGTGACCTGAACAACTAGCGTCCCACTTCAACTAGGGTCAGGTGACCTGAACAACTAGCGTCCCTCTTCAACTAGCGTCAGGTGACCTGAACAACTAGCGTCCCTCTTCAACTTAAGTCAGGTGACCTGAACAACTAGCGTCCCTCTTCAACTTAAGTCAGGTGACCTGAACAACTAGCGTCCCATTTCAACTAGCGTCAGGTGACCTGAACAACTAGCGTCCCTCTTCAACTTAAGTCAGGTGACCTGAACAACTAGCGTCCCACTTCAACTAGGGTCAGGTGACCTGAACAACTAGCGTCCCTCTTCAACTAGCGTCAGGTGACCTGAACAACTAGCGTCCCTCTTCAACTTAAGTCAGGTGACCTGAACAACTAGCGTCCCATTTCAACTAGCGTCAGGTGACCTGAACAACTAGCGTCCCTCTTCAACTAGCGTCAGTTGACCTGAACAACTAGCGTCCCTCTTCAACTAGCGTCAGGTGACCTGAACAACTAGCGTCCCATTTCAACTTGCGTCAGGTGACCTGAACAACTAGCGTCCCATTTCAACTAGCGTCAGGTGACCTGAACAACTAGCGTCCCTCTTCAACTTGCGTCAGGTGACCTGAACAACTAGCGTCCCACTTCAACTAGGGTCAGGTGACCTGAACAACTAGCGTCCCTCTTCAACTAGCGTCAGGTGACCTGAACAACTAGCGTCCCTCTTCAACTTAAGTCAGGTGACCTGAACAACTAGCGTCCCATTTCAACTAGCGTCAGGTGACCTGAACAACTAGCGTCCCTCTTCAACTTAAGTCAGGTGACCTGAACAACTAGCGTCCCACTTCAACTAGGGTCAGGTGACCTGAACAACTAGCGTCCCTCTTCAACTAGCGTCAGGTGACCTGAACAACTAGCGTCCCTCTTCAACTTAAGTCAGGTGACCTGAACAACTAGCGTCCCATTTCAACTAGCGTCAGGTGACCTGAACAACTAGCGTCCCTCTTCAACTAGCGTCAGGTGACCTGAACAACTAGCGTCCCTCTTCAACTAGCGTCAGGTGACCTGAACAACTAGCGTCCCTCTTCAACTAGCGTCAGGTGACCTGAACAACTAGCGTCCCTCTTCAACTTAAGTCAGGTGACCTGAACAACTAGCGTCCCATTTCAACTAGCGTCAGGTGACCTGAACAACTAGCGTCCCTCTTCAACTAGCGTCAGGTGACCTGAACAACTAGCGTCCCACTTCAACTAGGGTCAGGTGACCTGAACAACTAGCGTCCCACTTCAACTAGGGTCAGGTGACCTGAACAACTAGCGTCCCACTTCAACTAGGGTCAGGTGACCTGAACAACTAGCGTCCCTCTTCAACTAGCGTCAGGTGACCTGAACAACTAGCGTTCCATTTCAACTTGCGTCAGGTGACCTGAACAACTAGCGTCCCACTTCAACTAGGGTCAGGTGACCTGAACAACTAGCGTCCCTCTTCAACTAGCGTCAGGTGACCTGAACAACTAGCGTCCCTCTTCAACTTAAGTCAGGTGACCTGAACAACTAGCGTCCCATTTCAACTAGCGTCAGGTGACCTGAACAACTAGCGTCCCTCTTCAACTTAAGTCAGGTGACCTGAACAACTAGCGTCCCACTTCAACTAGGGTCAGGTGACCTGAACAACTAGCGTCCCTCTTCAACTAGCGTCAGGTGACCTGAACAACTAGCGTCCCTCTTCAACTTAAGTCAGGTGACCTGAACAACTAGCGTCCCATTTCAACTAGCGTCAGGTGACCTGAACAACTAGCGTCCCTCTTCAACTAGCGTCAGGTGACCTGAACAACTAGCGTCCCTCTTCAACTAGCGTCAGGTGACCTGAACAACTAGCGTCCCTCTTCAACTAGCGTCAGGTGACCTGAACAACTAGCGTCCCTCTTCAACTTAAGTCAGGTGACCTGAACAACTAGCGTTCCATTTCAACTTGCGTCAGGTGACCTGAACAACTAGCGTCCCACTTCAACTAGGGTCAGGTGACCTGAACAACTAGCGTCCCTCTTCAACTAGCGTCAGGTGACCTGAACAACTAGCGTCCCTCTTCAACTTAAGTCAGGTGACCTGAACAACTAGCGTCCCATTTCAACTAGCGTCAGGTGACCTGAACAACTAGCGTCCCTCTTCAACTTAAGTCAGGTGACCTGAACAACTAGCGTCCCACTTCAACTAGGGTCAGGTGACCTGAACAACTAGCGTCCCTCTTCAACTAGCGTCAGGTGACCTGAACAACTAGCGTCCCTCTTCAACTTAAGTCAGGTGACCTGAACAACTAGCGTTCCATTTCAACTTGCGTCAGGTGACCTGAACAACTAGCGTCCCACTTCAACTAGGGTCAGGTGACCTGAACAACTAGCGTCCCTCTTCAACTAGCGTCAGGTGACCTGAACAACTAGCGTCCCTCTTCAACTTAAGTCAGGTGACCTGAACAACTAGCGTCCCATTTCAACTAGCGTCAGGTGACCTGAACAACTAGCGTCCCTCTTCAACTTAAGTCAGGTGACCTGAACAACTAGCGTCCCACTTCAACTAGGGTCAGGTGACCTGAACAACTAGCGTCCCTCTTCAACTAGCGTCAGGTGACCTGAACAACTAGCGTCCCTCTTCAACTTAAGTCAGGTGACCTGAACAACTAGCGTCCCTCTTCAACTTAAGTCAGGTGACCTGAACAACTAGCGTCCCACTTCAACTAGGGTCAGGTGACCTGAACAACTAGCGTCCCTCTTCAACTAGCGTCAGGTGACCTGAACAACTAGCGTCCCTCTTCAACTTAAGTCAGGTGACCTGAACAACTAGCGTCCCATTTCAACTAGCGTCAGGTGACCTGAACAACTAGCGTCCCTCTTCAACTAGCGTCAGTTGACCTGAACAACTAGCGTCCCTCTTCAACTAGCGTCAGGTGACCTGAACAACTAGCGTCCCATTTCAACTTGCGTCAGGTGACCTGAACAACTAGCGTCCCATTTCAACTAGCGTCAGGTGACCTGAACAACTAGCGTCCCTCTTCAACTTGCGTCAGGTGACCTGAACAACTAGCGTCCCATTTCAACTTGCGTCAGGTGACCTGAACAACTAGCGTCCCACTTCAACTAGGGTCAGGTGACCTGAACAACTAGTGTCCCACTTCAACTAGGGTCAGGTGACCTGAACAACTAGCGTCCCTCTTCAACTAGCGTCAGGTGACCTGAACAACTAGCGTCCCTCTTCAACTTAAGTCAGGTGACCTGAACAACTAGCGTCCCATTTCAACTAGCGTCAGGTGACCTGAACAACTAGCGTCCCTCTTCAACTAGCGTCAGGTGACCTGAACAACTAGCGTCCCTCTTCAACTAGCGTCAGGTGACCTGAACAACTAGCGTCCCTCTTCAACTAGCGTCAGGTGACCTGAACAACTAGCGTCCCTCTTCAACTTAAGTCAGGTGACCTGAACAACTAGCGTCCCATTTCAACTAGCGTCAGGTGACCTGAACAACTAGCGTCCCTCTTCAACTAGCGTCAGGTGACCTGAACAACTAGCGTCCCACTTCAACTAGGGTCAGGTGACCTGAACAACTAGCGTCCCACTTCAACTAGGGTCAGGTGACCTGAACAACTAGCGTCCCACTTCAACTAGGGTCAGGTGACCTGAACAACTAGCGTCCCTCTTCAACTAGCGTCAGGTGACCTGAACAACTAGCGTTCCATTTCAACTTGCGTCAGGTGACCTGAACAACTAGCGTCCCACTTCAACTAGGGTCAGGTGACCTGAACAACTAGCGTCCCTCTTCAACTAGCGTCAGGTGACCTGAACAACTAGCGTCCCTCTTCAACTTAAGTCAGGTGACCTGAACAACTAGCGTCCCATTTCAACTAGCGTCAGGTGACCTGAACAACTAGCGTCCCTCTTCAACTTAAGTCAGGTGACCTGAACAACTAGCGTCCCACTTCAACTAGGGTCAGGTGACCTGAACAACTAGCGTCCCTCTTCAACTAGCGTCAGGTGACCTGAACAACTAGCGTCCCTCTTCAACTTAAGTCAGGTGACCTGAACAACTAGCGTCCCATTTCAACTAGCGTCAGGTGACCTGAACAACTAGCGTCCCTCTTCAACTAGCGTCAGGTGACCTGAACAACTAGCGTCCCTCTTCAACTAGCGTCAGGTGACCTGAACAACTAGCGTCCCTCTTCAACTAGCGTCAGGTGACCTGAACAACTAGCGTCCCTCTTCAACTTAAGTCAGGTGACCTGAACAACTAGCGTCCCATTTCAACTAGCGTCAGGTGACCTGAACAACTAGCGTCCAACTTCAACTAGGGTCAGGTGACCTGAACAACTAGCGTCCCTCTTCAACTAGCGTCAGGTGACCTGAACAACTAGCGTCCCATTTCAACTAGCGTCAGGTGACCTGAACAACTAGCGTCCCTCTTCAACTAGCGTCAGGTGACCTGAACAACTAGCGTCCCATTTCAACTAGCGTCAGGTGACCTGAACAACTAGCGTCCCATTTCAACTAGCGTCAGGTGACCTGAACAACTAGCGTCCCTCTTCAACTTGCGTCAGGTGACCTGAACATCTAGCGTCCCATTTCAACTTGCGTCAGGTGACCTGAACAACTAGCGTCCCACTTCAACTAGGGTCAGGTGACCTGAACAACTAGCGTCCCTCTTCAACTAGCGTCAGGTGACCTGAACAACTAGCGTCCCACTTCAACTAGGGTCAGGTGACCTGAACAACTAGCGTCCCTCTTCAACTAGCGTCAGTTGACCTGAACAACTAGCGTCCCTCTTCAACTAGCGTCAGGTGACCTGATCAACTAGCGTTCCATTTCAACTTGCGTCAGGTGACCTGAACAACTAGCGTCCCTCTTCAACTAGCGTCAGTTGACCTGAACAACTAGCGTCCCTCTTCAACTAGCGTCAGGTGACCTGAACAACTAGCGTCCCATTTCAACTTAAGTCAGGTGACCTGAACAACTAGCGTCCCTCTTCAACTAGCGTCAGGTGACCTGAACAACTAGCGTCCCTCTTCAACTTAAGTCAGGTGACCTGAACAACTAGCGTTCCATTTCAACTTGCGTCAGGTGACCTGAACAACTAGCGTCCCACTTCAACTAGGGTCAGGTGACCTGAACAACTAGCGTCCCTCTTCAACTTAAGTCAGGTGACCTGAACAACTAGCGTCCCACTTCAACTAGCGTCAGGTGACCTGAACAACTAGCGTCCCACTTCAACTAGGGTCAGGTGACCTGAACAACTAGCGTCCCATTTCAACTTGCGTCAGGTGACCTGAACAACTAGCGTCCAACTTCAACTAGGGTCAGGTGACCTGAACAACTAGCGTCCCTCTTCAACTAGCGTCAGGTGACCTGAACAACTAGCGTCCCATTTCAACTAGCGTCAGGTGACCTGAACAACTAGCGTCCCTCTTCAACTAGCGTCAGTTGACCTGAACAACTAGCGTCCCTCTTCAACTAGCGTCAGGTGACCTGAACAACTAGCGTCCCATTTCAACTTGCGTCAGGTGACCTGAACAACTAGCGTCCCATTTCAACTAGCGTCAGGTGACCTGAACAACTAGCGTCCCTCTTCAACTTGCGTCAGGTGACCTGAACAACTAGCGTCCCATTTCAACTTGCGTCAGGTGACCTGAACAACTAGCGTCCCACTTCAACTAGGGTCAGGTGACCTGAACAACTAGCGTCCCACTTCAACTAGGGTCAGGTGACCTGAACAACTAGCGTCCCACTTCAACTTAAGTCAGGTGACCTGAACAACTAGCGTCCCACTTCAACTAGCGTCAGGTGACCTGAACAACTAGCGTCCCACTTCAACTAGGGTCAGGTGACCTGAACAACTAGCGTCCCATTTCAACTTAAGTCAGGTGACCTGAACAACTAGCGTTCCATTTCAACTTGCGTCAGGTGACCTGAACAACTAGCGTCCAACTTCAACTAGGGTCAGGTGACCTGAACAACTAGCGTCCCACTTCAACTAGGGTCAGGTGACCTGAACAACTAGCGTCCCACTTCAACTAGCGTCAGGTGACCTGAACAACTAGCGTCCCACTTCAACTAGGGTCAGGTGACCTGAACAACTAGCGTCCCATTTCAACTTAAGTCAGGTGACCTGAACAACTAGCGTTCCATTTCAACTTGCGTCAGGTGACCTGAACAACTAGCGTCCAACTTCAACTAGGGTCAGGTGACCTGAACAACTAGCGTCCCTCTTCAACTAGCGTCAGGTGACCTGAACAACTAGCGTCCCATTTCAACTAGCGTCAGGTGACCTGAACAACTAGCGTCCCTCTTCAACTAGCGTCAGTTGACCTGAACAACTAGCGTCCCTCTTCAACTAGCGTCAGGTGACCTGAACAACTAGCGTCCCTCTTCAACTTAAGTCAGGTGACCTGAACAACTAGCGTCCCTCTTCAACTAGCGTCAGTTGACCTGAACAACTAGCGTCCCTCTTCAACTAGCGTCAGGTGACCTGAACAACTAGCGTCCCATTTCAACTTGCGTCAGGTGACCTGAACAACTAGCGTCCCATTTCAACTAGCGTCAGGTGACCTGAACAACTAGCGTCCCTCTTCAACTTGCGTCAGGTGACCTGAACAACTAGCGTCCCATTTCAACTTGCGTCAGGTGACCTGAACAACTAGCGTCCCACTTCAACTAGGGTCAGGTGACCTGAACAACTAGCGTCCCACTTCAACTAGGGTCAGGTGACCTGAACAACTAGCGTCCCACTTCAACTTAAGTCAGGTGACCTGAACAACTAGCGTCCCACTTCAACTAGCGTCAGGTGACCTGAACAACTAGCGTCCCACTTCAACTAGGGTCAGGTGACCTGAACAACTAGCGTCCCATTTCAACTTAAGTCAGGTGACCTGAACAACTAGCGTTCCATTTCAACTTGCGTCAGGTGACCTGAACAACTAGCGTCCAACTTCAACTAGGGTCAGGTGACCTGAACAACTAGCGTCCCACTTCAACTAGGGTCAGGTGACCTGAACAACTAGCGTCCCACTTCAACTAGCGTCAGGTGACCTGAACAACTAGCGTCCCACTTCAACTAGGGTCAGGTGACCTGAACAACTAGCGTCCCATTTCAACTTAAGTCAGGTGACCTGAACAACTAGCGTTCCATTTCAACTTGCGTCAGGTGACCTGAACAACTAGCGTCCAACTTCAACTAGGGTCAGGTGACCTGAACAACTAGCGTCCCTCTTCAACTAGCGTCAGGTGACCTGAACAACTAGCGTCCCATTTCAACTAGCGTCAGGTGACCTGAACAACTAGCGTCCCTCTTCAACTAGCGTCAGTTGACCTGAACAACTAGCGTCCCTCTTCAACTAGCGTCAGGTGACCTGAACAACTAGCGTCCCATTTCAACTTGCGTCAGGTGACCTGAACAACTAGCGTCCCATTTCAACTAGCGTCAGGTGACCTGAACAACTAGCGTCCCTCTTCAACTTGCGTCAGGTGACCTGAACAACTAGCGTCCCATTTCAACTTCCGTCAGGTGACCTGAACAACTAGCGTCCCACTTCAACTAGGGTCAGGTGACCTGAACAACTAGCGTCCCACTTCAACTAGGGTCAGGTGACCTGAACAACTAGCGTCCCTCTTCAACTAGCGTCAGGTGACCTGAACAACTAGCGTCCCTCTTCAACTTAAGTCAGGTGACCTGAACAACTAGCGTTCCATTTCAACTTGCGTCAGGTGACCTGAACAACTAGCGTCCCACTTCAACTAGGGTCAGGTGACCTGAACAACTAGCGTCCCTCTTCAACTAGCGTCAGGTGACCTGAACAACTAGCGTCCCTCTTCAACTTAAGTCAGGTGACCTGAACAACTAGCGTCCCATTTCAACTAGCGTCAGGTGACCTGAACAACTAGCGTCCCTCTTCAACTTAAGTCAGGTGACCTGAACAACTAGCGTCCCACTTCAACTAGGGTCAGGTGACCTGAACAACTAGCGTCCCTCTTCAACTAGCGTCAGGTGACCTGAACAACTAGCGTCCCTCTTCAACTTAAGTCAGGTGACCTGAACAACTAGCGTTCCATTTCAACTTGCGTCAGGTGACCTGAACAACTAGCGTCCCACTTCAACTAGGGTCAGGTGACCTGAACAACTAGCGTCCCTCTTCAACTAGCGTCAGGTGACCTGAACAACTAGCGTCCCTCTTCAACTTAAGTCAGGTGACCTGAACAACTAGCGTCCCATTTCAACTAGCGTCAGGTGACCTGAACAACTAGCGTCCCTCTTCAACTTAAGTCAGGTGACCTGAACAACTAGCGTCCCACTTCAACTAGGGTCAGGTGACCTGAACAACTAGCGTCCCTCTTCAACTAGCGTCAGGTGACCTGAACAACTAGCGTCCCTCTTCAACTTAAGTCAGGTGACCTGAACAACTAGCGTCCCATTTCAACTAGCGTCAGGTGACCTGAACAACTAGCGTCCCTCTTCAACTTAAGTCAGGTGACATGAACAACTAGCGTCCCATTTCAACTAGCGTCAGGTGACCTGAACAACTAGCGTCCCTCTTCAACTAGCGTCAGGTGACCTGAACAACTAGCGTCCCTCTTCAACTAGCGTCAGGTGACCTGAACAACTAGCGTCCCTCTTCAACTTAAGTCAGGTGACCTGAACAACTAGCGTCCCATTTCAACTAGCGTCAGGTGACCTGAACAACTAGCGTCCCTCTTCAACTTAAGTCAGGTGACCTGAACAACTAGCGTCCCACTTCAACTAGGGTCAGGTGACCTGAACAACTAGCGTCCCTCTTCAACTAGCGTCAGGTGACCTGAACAACTAGCGTCCCTCTTCAACTTAAGTCAGGTGACCTGAACAACTAGCGTCCCATTTCAACTAGCGTCAGGTGACCTGAACAACTAGCGTCCCTCTTCAACTTAAGTCAGGTGACCTGAACAACTAGCGTCCCACTTCAACTAGGGTCAGGTGACCTGAACAACTAGCGTCCCTCTTCAACTAGCGTCAGGTGACCTGAACAACTAGCGTCCCTCTTCAACTTAAGTCAGGTGACCTGAACAACTAGCGTTCCATTTCAACTTGCGTCAGGTGACCTGAACAACTAGCGTCCCACTTCAACTAGGGTCAGGTGACCTGAACAACTAGCGTCCCTCTTCAACTAGCGTCAGGTGACCTGAACAACTAGCGTCCCTCTTCAACTTAAGTCAGGTGACCTGAACAACTAGCGTCCCATTTCAACTAGCGTCAGGTGACCTGAACAACTAGCGTCCCTCTTCAACTTAAGTCAGGTGACCTGAACAACTAGCGTCCCACTTCAACTAGGGTCAGGTGACCTGAACAACTAGCGTCCCTCTTCAACTAGCGTCAGGTGACCTGAACAACTAGCGTCCCTCTTCAACTTAAGTCAGGTGACCTGAACAACTAGCGTCCCATTTCAACTTGCGTCAGGTGACCTGAACAACTAGCGTCCCACTTCAACTAGGGTCAGGTGACCTGAACAACTAGCGTCCCACTTCAACTAGGGTCAGGTGACCTGAACAACTAGCGTCCCTCTTCAACTAGCGTCAGGTGACCTGAACAACTAGCGTCCCTCTTCAACTTAAGTCAGGTGACCTGAACAACTAGCGTTCCATTTCAACTTGCGTCAGGTGACCTGAACAACTAGCGTCCCACTTCAACTAGGGTCAGGTGACCTGAACAACTAGCGTCCCTCTTCAACTAGCGTCAGGTGACCTGAACAACTAGCGTCCCTCTTCAACTTAAGTCAGGTGACCTGAACAACTAGCGTCCCATTTCAACTAGCGTCAGGTGACCTGAACAACTAGCGTCCCTCTTCAACTTAAGTCAGGTGACCTGAACAACTAGCGTCCCACTTCAACTAGGGTCAGGTGACCTGAACAACTAGCGTCCCTCTTCAACTAGCGTCAGGTGACCTGAACAACTAGCGTCCCTCTTCAACTTAAGTCAGGTGACCTGAACAACTAGCGTCCCATTTCAACTAGCGTCAGGTGACCTGAACAACTAGCGTCCCTCTTCAACTAGCGTCAGGTGACCTGAACAACTAGCGTCCCTCTTCAACTAGCGTCAGGTGACCTGAACAACTAGCGTCCCTCTTCAACTTAAGTCAGGTGACCTGAACAACTAGCGTCCCTCTTCAACTTAAGTCAGGTGACCTGAACAACTAGCGTCCCTCTTCAACTAGCGTCAGGTGACCTGAACAACTAGCGTCCCTCTTCAACTAGCGTCAGGTGACCTGAACAACTAGCGTCCCTCTTCAACTTAAGTCAGGTGACCTGAACAACTAGCGTCCCATTTCAACTAGCGTCAGGTGACCTGAACAACTAGCGTCCCACTTCAACTAGGGTCAGGTGACCTGAACAACTAGCGTCCCACTTCAACTAGGGTCAGGTGACCTGAACAACTAGCGTCCCATTTCAACTAGCGTCAGGTGACCTGAACAACTAGCGTCCCACTTCAACTAGGGTCAGGTGACCTGAACAACTAGCGTCCCACTTCAACTAGGGTCAGGTGACCTGAACAACTAGCGTCCCACTTCAACTAGGGTCAGGTGACCTGAACAACTAGCGTCCCTCTTCAACTAGCGTCAGGTGACCTGAACAACTAGCGTTCCATTTCAACTTGCGTCAGGTGACCTGAACAACTAGCGTCCCACTTCAACTAGGGTCAGGTGACCTGAACAACTAGCGTCCCTCTTCAACTAGCGTCAGGTGACCTGAACAACTAGCGTCCCTCTTCAACTAGCGTCAGGTGACCTGAACAACTAGCGTCCCTCTTCAACTAGCGTCAGGTGACCTGAACAACTAGCGTCCCTCTTCAACTTAAGTCAGGTGACCTGAACAACTAGCGTCCCATTTCAACTAGCGTCAGGTGACCTGAACAACTAGCGTCCAACTTCAACTAGGGTCAGGTGACCTGAACAACTAGCGTCCCTCTTCAACTAGCGTCAGGTGACCTGAACAACTAGCGTCCCATTTCAACTAGCGTCAGGTGACCTGAACAACTAGCGTCCCTCTTCAACTAGCGTCAGGTGACCTGAACAACTAGCGTCCCATTTCAACTAGCGTCAGGTGACCTGAACAACTAGCGTCCCATTTCAACTAGCGTCAGGTGACCTGAACAACTAGCGTCCCTCTTCAACTTGCGTCAGGTGACCTGAACATCTAGCGTCCCATTTCAACTTGCGTCAGGTGACCTGAACAACTAGCGTCCCACTTCAACTAGGGTCAGGTGACCTGAACAACTAGCGTCCCTCTTCAACTAGCGTCAGGTGACCTGAACAACTAGCGTCCCACTTCAACTAGGGTCAGGTGACCTGAACAACTAGCGTCCCTCTTCAACTAGCGTCAGTTGACCTGAACAACTAGCGTCCCTCTTCAACTAGCGTCAGGTGACCTGATCAACTAGCGTTCCATTTCAACTTGCGTCAGGTGACCTGAACAACTAGCGTCCCTCTTCAACTAGCGTCAGTTGACCTGAACAACTAGCGTCCCTCTTCAACTAGCGTCAGGTGACCTGAACAACTAGCGTCCCATTTCAACTTAAGTCAGGTGACCTGAACAACTAGCGTCCCTCTTCAACTAGCGTCAGGTGACCTGAACAACTAGCGTCCCTCTTCAACTTAAGTCAGGTGACCTGAACAACTAGCGTTCCATTTCAACTTGCGTCAGGTGACCTGAACAACTAGCGTCCCACTTCAACTAGGGTCAGGTGACCTGAACAACTAGCGTCCCTCTTCAACTTAAGTCAGGTGACCTGAACAACTAGCGTCCCACTTCAACTAGCGTCAGGTGACCTGAACAACTAGCGTCCCACTTCAACTAGGGTCAGGTGACCTGAACAACTAGCGTCCCATTTCAACTTGCGTCAGGTGACCTGAACAACTAGCGTCCAACTTCAACTAGGGTCAGGTGACCTGAACAACTAGCGTCCCTCTTCAACTAGCGTCAGGTGACCTGAACAACTAGCGTCCCATTTCAACTAGCGTCAGGTGACCTGAACAACTAGCGTCCCTCTTCAACTAGCGTCAGTTGACCTGAACAACTAGCGTCCCTCTTCAACTAGCGTCAGGTGACCTGAACAACTAGCGTCCCATTTCAACTTGCGTCAGGTGACCTGAACAACTAGCGTCCCATTTCAACTAGCGTCAGGTGACCTGAACAACTAGCGTCCCTCTTCAACTTGCGTCAGGTGACCTGAACAACTAGCGTCCCATTTCAACTTGCGTCAGGTGACCTGAACAACTAGCGTCCCACTTCAACTAGGGTCAGGTGACCTGAACAACTAGCGTCCCACTTCAACTAGGGTCAGGTGACCTGAACAACTAGCGTCCCACTTCAACTTAAGTCAGGTGACCTGAACAACTAGCGTCCCACTTCAACTAGCGTCAGGTGACCTGAACAACTAGCGTCCCACTTCAACTAGGGTCAGGTGACCTGAACAACTAGCGTCCCATTTCAACTTAAGTCAGGTGACCTGAAAAACTAGCGTTCCATTTCAACTTGCGTCAGGTGACCTGAACAACTAGCGTCCAACTTCAACTTGCGTCAGGTGACCTGAACAACTAGCGTCCCACTTCAACTAGGGTCAGGTGACCTGAACAACTAGCGTCCCACTTCAACTAGCGTCAGGTGACCTGAACAACTAGCGTCCCACTTCAACTAGGGTCAGGTGACCTGAACAACTAGCGTCCCATTTCAACTTAAGTCAGGTGACCTGAACAACTAGCGTTCCATTTCAACTTGCGTCAGGTGACCTGAACAACTAGCGTCCAACTTCAACTAGGGTCAGGTGACCTGAACAACTAGCGTCCCTCTTCAACTAGCGTCAGGTGACCTGAACAACTAGCGTCCCATTTCAACTAGCGTCAGGTGACCTGAACAACTAGCGTCCCTCTTCAACTAGCGTCAGTTGACCTGAACAACTAGCGTCCCTCTTCAACTAGCGTCAGGTGACCTGAACAACTAGCGTCCCATTTCAACTAGCGTCAGGTGACCTGAACAACTAGCGTCCCTCTTCAACTAGCGTCAGTTGACCTGAACAACTAGCGTCCCTCTTCAACTAGCGTCAGGTGACCTGAACAACTAGCGTCCCATTTCAACTTGCGTCAGGTGACCTGAACAACTAGCGTCCCATTTCAACTAGCGTCAGGTGACCTGAACAACTAGCGTCCCTCTTCAACTTGCGTCAGGTGACCTGAACAACTAGCGTCCCATTTCAACTTGCGTCAGGTGACCTGAACAACTAGCGTCCCACTTCAACTAGGGTCAGGTGACCTGAACAACTAGCGTCCCACTTCAACTAGGGTCAGGTGACCTGAACAACTAGCGTCCCACTTCAACTTAAGTCAGGTGACCTGAACAACTAGCGTCCCACTTCAACTAGCGTCAGGTGACCTGAACAACTAGCGTCCCACTTCAACTAGGGTCAGGTGACCTGAACAACTAGCGTCCCATTTCAACTTAAGTCAGGTGACCTGAACAACTAGCGTTCCATTTCAACTTGCGTCAGGTGACCTGAACAACTAGCGTCCAACTTCAACTAGGGTCAGGTGACCTGAACAACTAGCGTCCCACTTCAACTAGGGTCAGGTGACCTGAACAACTAGCGTCCCACTTCAACTAGCGTCAGGTGACCTGAACAACTAGCGTCCCACTTCAACTAGGGTCAGGTGACCTGAACAACTAGCGTCCCATTTCAACTTAAGTCAGGTGACCTGAACAACTAGCGTTCCATTTCAACTTGCGTCAGGTGACCTGAACAACTAGCGTCCAACTTCAACTAGGGTCAGGTGACCTGAACAACTAGCGTCCCTCTTCAACTAGCGTCAGGTGACCTGAACAACTAGCGTCCCATTTCAACTAGCGTCAGGTGACCTGAACAACTAGCGTCCCTCTTCAACTAGCGTCAGTTGACCTGAACAACTAGCGTCCCTCTTCAACTAGCGTCAGGTGACCTGAACAACTAGCGTCCCATTTCAACTTGCGTCAGGTGACCTGAACAACTAGCGTCCCATTTCAACTAGCGTCAGGTGACCTGAACAACTAGCGTCCCTCTTCAACTTGCGTCAGGTGACCTGAACAACTAGCGTCCCATTTCAACTTCCGTCAGGTGACCTGAACAACTAGCGTCCCACTTCAACTAGGGTCAGGTGACCTGAACAACTAGCGTCCCACTTCAACTAGGGTCAGGTGACCTGAACAACTAGCGTCCCTCTTCAACTAGCGTCAGGTGACCTGAACAACTAGCGTCCCTCTTCAACTTAAGTCAGGTGACCTGAACAACTAGCGTTCCATTTCAACTTGCGTCAGGTGACCTGAACAACTAGCGTCCCACTTCAACTAGGGTCAGGTGACCTGAACAACTAGCGTCCCTCTTCAACTAGCGTCAGGTGACCTGAACAACTAGCGTCCCTCTTCAACTTAAGTCAGGTGACCTGAACAACTAGCGTCCCATTTCAACTAGCGTCAGGTGACCTGAACAACTAGCGTCCCTCTTCAACTTAAGTCAGGTGACCTGAACAACTAGCGTCCCACTTCAACTAGGGTCAGGTGACCTGAACAACTAGCGTCCCTCTTCAACTAGCGTCAGGTGACCTGAACAACTAGCGTCCCTCTTCAACTTAAGTCAGGTGACCTGAACAACTAGCGTTCCATTTCAACTTGCGTCAGGTGACCTGAACAACTAGCGTCCCACTTCAACTAGGGTCAGGTGACCTGAACAACTAGCGTCCCTCTTCAACTAGCGTCAGGTGACCTGAACAACTAGCGTCCCTCTTCAACTTAAGTCAGGTGACCTGAACAACTAGCGTCCCATTTCAACTAGCGTCAGGTGACCTGAACAACTAGCGTCCCTCTTCAACTTAAGTCAGGTGACCTGAACAACTAGCGTCCCACTTCAACTAGGGTCAGGTGACCTGAACAACTAGCGTCCCTCTTCAACTAGCGTCAGGTGACCTGAACAACTAGCGTCCCTCTTCAACTTAAGTCAGGTGACCTGAACAACTAGCGTCCCATTTCAACTAGCGTCAGGTGACCTGAACAACTAGCGTCCCTCTTCAACTTAAGTCAGGTGACATGAACAACTAGCGTCCCATTTCAACTAGCGTCAGGTGACCTGAACAACTAGCGTCCCTCTTCAACTAGCGTCAGGTGACCTGAACAACTAGCGTCCCTCTTCAACTAGCGTCAGGTGACCTGAACAACTAGCGTCCCTCTTCAACTTAAGTCAGGTGACCTGAACAACTAGCGTCCCATTTCAACTAGCGTCAGGTGACCTGAACAACTAGCGTCCCTCTTCAACTTAAGTCAGGTGACCTGAACAACTAGCGTCCCACTTCAACTAGGGTCAGGTGACCTGAACAACTAGCGTCCCTCTTCAACTAGCGTCAGGTGACCTGAACAACTAGCGTCCCTCTTCAACTTAAGTCAGGTGACCTGAACAACTAGCGTCCCATTTCAACTAGCGTCAGGTGACCTGAACAACTAGCGTCCCTCTTCAACTTAAGTCAGGTGACCTGAACAACTAGCGTCCCACTTCAACTAGGGTCAGGTGACCTGAACAACTAGCGTCCCTCTTCAACTAGCGTCAGGTGACCTGAACAACTAGCGTCCCTCTTCAACTTAAGTCAGGTGACCTGAACAACTAGCGTTCCATTTCAACTTGCGTCAGGTGACCTGAACAACTAGCGTCCCACTTCAACTAGGGTCAGGTGACCTGAACAACTAGCGTCCCTCTTCAACTAGCGTCAGGTGACCTGAACAACTAGCGTCCCTCTTCAACTTAAGTCAGGTGACCTGAACAACTAGCGTCCCATTTCAACTAGCGTCAGGTGACCTGAACAACTAGCGTCCCTCTTCAACTTAAGTCAGGTGACCTGAACAACTAGCGTCCCACTTCAACTAGGGTCAGGTGACCTGAACAACTAGCGTCCCTCTTCAACTAGCGTCAGGTGACCTGAACAACTAGCGTCCCTCTTCAACTTAAGTCAGGTGACCTGAACAACTAGCGTCCCATTTCAACTTGCGTCAGGTGACCTGAACAACTAGCGTCCCACTTCAACTAGGGTCAGGTGACCTGAACAACTAGCGTCCCACTTCAACTAGGGTCAGGTGACCTGAACAACTAGCGTCCCTCTTCAACTAGCGTCAGGTGACCTGAACAACTAGCGTCCCTCTTCAACTTAAGTCAGGTGACCTGAACAACTAGCGTTCCATTTCAACTTGCGTCAGGTGACCTGAACAACTAGCGTCCCACTTCAACTAGGGTCAGGTGACCTGAACAACTAGCGTCCCTCTTCAACTAGCGTCAGGTGACCTGAACAACTAGCGTCCCTCTTCAACTTAAGTCAGGTGACCTGAACAACTAGCGTCCCATTTCAACTAGCGTCAGGTGACCTGAACAACTAGCGTCCCTCTTCAACTTAAGTCAGGTGACCTGAACAACTAGCGTCCCACTTCAACTAGGGTCAGGTGACCTGAACAACTAGCGTCCCTCTTCAACTAGCGTCAGGTGACCTGAACAACTAGCGTCCCTCTTCAACTTAAGTCAGGTGACCTGAACAACTAGCGTCCCATTTCAACTAGCGTCAGGTGACCTGAACAACTAGCGTCCCTCTTCAACTAGCGTCAGGTGACCTGAACAACTAGCGTCCCTCTTCAACTAGCGTCAGGTGACCTGAACAACTAGCGTCCCTCTTCAACTAGCGTCAGGTGACCTGAACAACTAGCGTCCCTCTTCAACTTAAGTCAGGTGACCTGAACAACTAGCGTCCCATTTCAACTAGCGTCAGGTGACCTGAACAACTAGCGTCCCTCTTCAACTAGCGTCAGGTGACCTGAACAACTAGCGTCCCTCTTCAACTTAAGTCAGGTGACCTGAACAACTAGCGTCCCTCTTCAACTTAAGTCAGGTGACCTGAACAACTAGCGTCCCATTTCAACTAGCGTCAGGTGACCTGAACAACTAGCGTCCCTCTTCAACTAGCGTCAGGTGACCTGAACAACTAGCGTCCCACTTCAACTAGCGTCAGGTGACCTGAACAACTAGCGTCCCTCTTCAACTTAAGTCAGGTGACCTGAACAACTAGCGTCCCTCTTCAACTTAAGTCAGGTGACCTGAACAACTAGCGTCCCATTTCAACTAGCGTCAGGTGACCTGAACAACTAGCGTCCCTCTTCAACTAGCGTCAGGTGACCTGAACAACTAGCGTCCCACTTCAACTAGCGTCAGGTGACCTGAACAACTAGCGTCCCATTTCAACTTAAGTCAGGTGACCTGAACAACTAGCGTCCCTCTTCAACTAGCGTCAGGTGACCTGAACAACTAGCGTCCCTCTTCAACTTAAGTCAGGTGACCTGAACAACTAGCGTCCCACTTCAACTAGGGTCAGGTGACCTGAACAACTAGCGTCCCTCTTCAACTAGCGTCAGGTGACCTGAACAACAAGCGTCCCTCTTCAACTTAAGTCAGGTGACCTGAACAACTAGCGTCCCATTTCAACTAGCGTCAGGTGACCTGAACAACTAGCGTCCCTCTTCAACTAGCGTCAGGTGACCTGAACAACTAGCGTCCCTCTTCAACTTAAGTCAGGTGACCTGAACAACTAGCGTCCCTCTTCAACTTAAGTCAGGTGACCTGAACAACTAGCGTCCCATTTCAACTAGCGTCAGGTGACCTGAACAACTAGCGTCCCTCTTCAACTAGCGTCAGGTGACCTGAACAACTAGCGTCCCTCTTCAACTTAAGTCAGGTGACCTGAACAACTAGCGTCCCACTTCAACTAGCGTCAGGTGACCTGAACAACTAGCGTCCCATTTCAACTTAAGTCAGGTGACCTGAACAACTAGCGTCCCTCTTCAACTAGCGTCAGGTGACCTGAACAACTAGCGTCCCTCTTCAACTTAAGTCAGGTGACCTGAACAACTAGCGTCCCACTTCAACTAGGGTCAGGTGACCTGAACAACTAGCGTCCCTCTTCAACTAGCGTCAGGTGACCTGAACAACTAGCGTCCCTCTTCAACTTAAGTCAGGTGACCTGAACAACTAGCGTCCCATTTCAACTAGCGTCAGGTGACCTGAACAACTAGCGTCCCATTTAAACTAGCGTCAGGTGACCTGAACAACTAGCGTCCCTCTTCAACTTAAGTCAGGTGACCTGAACAACTAGCGTTCCATTTCAACTTGCGTCAGGTGACCTGAACAACTAGCGTCCCACTTCAACTAGGGTCAGGTGACCTGAACAACTAGCGTCCCTCTTCAACTAGCGTCAGGTGACCTGAACAACTAGCGTCCCATTTCAACTTGCGTCAGGTGACCTGAACAACTAGCGTCCCATTTCAACTAGCGTCAGGTGACCTGAACAACTAGCGTCCCTCTTCAACTTGCGTCAGGTGACCTGAACAACTAGCGTCCCATTTCAACTTGCGTCAGGTGACCTGAACAACTAGCGTCCCACTTCAACTAGGGTCAGGTGACCTGAACAACTAGCGTCCCACTTCAACTAGGGTCAGGTGACCTGAACAACTAGCGTCCCACTTCAACTTAAGTCAGGTGACCTGAACAACTAGCGTCCCACTTCAACTAGCGTCAGGTGACCTGAACAACTAGCGTCCCACTTCAACTAGGGTCAGGTGACCTGAACAACTAGCGTCCCATTTCAACTTAAGTCAGGTGACCTGAACAACTAGCGTTCCATTTCAACTTGCGTCAGGTGACCTGAACAACTAGCGTCCAACTTCAACTAGGGTCAGGTGACCTGAACAACTAGCGTCCCACTTCAACTAGGGTCAGGTGACCTGAACAACTAGCGTCCCACTTCAACTAGCGTCAGGTGACCTGAACAACTAGCGTCCCACTTCAACTAGGGTCAGGTGACCTGAACAACTAGCGTCCCATTTCAACTTAAGTCAGGTGACCTGAACAACTAGCGTTCCATTTCAACTTGCGTCAGGTGACCTGAACAACTAGCGTCCAACTTCAACTAGGGTCAGGTGACCTGAACAACTAGCGTCCCTCTTCAACTAGCGTCAGGTGACCTGAACAACTAGCGTCCCATTTCAACTAGCGTCAGGTGACCTGAACAACTAGCGTCCCTCTTCAACTAGCGTCAGTTGACCTGAACAACTAGCGTCCCTCTTCAACTAGCGTCAGGTGACCTGAACAACTAGCGTCCCATTTCAACTTGCGTCAGGTGACCTGAACAACTAGCGTCCCATTTCAACTAGCGTCAGGTGACCTGAACAACTAGCGTCCCTCTTCAACTTGCGTCAGGTGACCTGAACAACTAGCGTCCCATTTCAACTTAAGTCAGGTGACCTGAACAACTAGCGTCCCTCTTCAACTAGCGTCAGGTGACCTGAACAACTAGCGTCCCTCTTCAACTTAAGTCAGGTGACCTGAACAACTAGCGTCCCACTTCAACTAGGGTCAGGTGACCTGAACAACTAGCGTCCCTCTTCAACTAGCGTCAGGTGACCTGAACAACAAGCGTCCCTCTTCAACTTAAGTCAGGTGACCTGAACAACTAGCGTCCCATTTCAACTAGCGTCAGGTGACCTGAACAACTAGCGTCCCTCTTCAACTAGCGTCAGGTGACCTGAACAACTAGCGTCCCTCTTCAACTTAAGTCAGGTGACCTGAACAACTAGCGTCCCTCTTCAACTTAAGTCAGGTGACCTGAACAACTAGCGTCCCATTTCAACTAGCGTCAGGTGACCTGAACAACTAGCGTCCCTCTTCAACTAGCGTCAGGTGACCTGAACAACTAGCGTCCCACTTCAACTAGCGTCAGGTGACCTGAACAACTAGCGTCCCATTTCAACTTAAGTCAGGTGACCTGAACAACTAGCGTCCCTCTTCAACTAGCGTCAGGTGACCTGAACAACTAGCGTCCCTCTTCAACTTAAGTCAGGTGACCTGAACAACTAGCGTCCCACTTCAACTAGGGTCAGGTGACCTGAACAACTAGCGTCCCTCTTCAACTAGCGTCAGGTGACCTGAACAACAAGCGTCCCTCTTCAACTTAAGTCAGGTGACCTGAACAACTAGCGTCCCATTTCAACTAGCGTCAGGTGACCTGAACAACTAGCGTCCCTCTTCAACTAGCGTCAGGTGACCTGAACAACTAGCGTCCCTCTTCAACTTAAGTCAGGTGACCTGAACAACTAGCGTCCCTCTTCAACTTAAGTCAGGTGACCTGAACAACTAGCGTCCCATTTCAACTAGCGTCAGGTGACCTGAACAACTAGCGTCCCTCTTCAACTAGCGTCAGGTGACCTGAACAACTAGCGTCCCTCTTCAACTTAAGTCAGGTGACCTGAACAACTAGCGTCCCACTTCAACTAGCGTCAGGTGACCTGAACAACTAGCGTCCCATTTCAACTTAAGTCAGGTGACCTGAACAACTAGCGTCCCTCTTCAACTAGCGTCAGGTGACCTGAACAACTAGCGTCCCTCTTCAACTTAAGTCAGGTGACCTGAACAACTAGCGTCCCACTTCAACTAGGGTCAGGTGACCTGAACAACTAGCGTCCCTCTTCAACTAGCGTCAGGTGACCTGAACAACTAGCGTCCCTCTTCAACTTAAGTCAGGTGACCTGAACAACTAGCGTCCCATTTCAACTAGCGTCAGGTGACCTGAACAACTAGCGTCCCATTTAAACTAGCGTCAGGTGACCTGAACAACTAGCGTCCCTCTTCAACTTAAGTCAGGTGACCTGAACAACTAGCGTTCCATTTCAACTTGCGTCAGGTGACCTGAACAACTAGCGTCCCACTTCAACTAGGGTCAGGTGACCTGAACAACTAGCGTCCCTCTTCAACTAGCGTCAGGTGACCTGAACAACTAGCGTCCCATTTCAACTTGCGTCAGGTGACCTGAACAACTAGCGTCCCATTTCAACTAGCGTCAGGTGACCTGAACAACTAGCGTCCCTCTTCAACTTGCGTCAGGTGACCTGAACAACTAGCGTCCCATTTCAACTTGCGTCAGGTGACCTGAACAACTAGCGTCCCACTTCAACTAGGGTCAGGTGACCTGAACAACTAGCGTCCCACTTCAACTAGGGTCAGGTGACCTGAACAACTAGCGTCCCACTTCAACTTAAGTCAGGTGACCTGAACAACTAGCGTCCCACTTCAACTAGCGTCAGGTGACCTGAACAACTAGCGTCCCACTTCAACTAGGGTCAGGTGACCTGAACAACTAGCGTCCCATTTCAACTTAAGTCAGGTGACCTGAACAACTAGCGTTCCATTTCAACTTGCGTCAGGTGACCTGAACAACTAGCGTCCAACTTCAACTAGGGTCAGGTGACCTGAACAACTAGCGTCCCACTTCAACTAGGGTCAGGTGACCTGAACAACTAGCGTCCCACTTCAACTAGCGTCAGGTGACCTGAACAACTAGCGTCCCACTTCAACTAGGGTCAGGTGACCTGAACAACTAGCGTCCCATTTCAACTTAAGTCAGGTGACCTGAACAACTAGCGTTCCATTTCAACTTGCGTCAGGTGACCTGAACAACTAGCGTCCAACTTCAACTAGGGTCAGGTGACCTGAACAACTAGCGTCCCTCTTCAACTAGCGTCAGGTGACCTGAACAACTAGCGTCCCATTTCAACTAGCGTCAGGTGACCTGAACAACTAGCGTCCCTCTTCAACTAGCGTCAGTTGACCTGAACAACTAGCGTCCCTCTTCAACTAGCGTCAGGTGACCTGAACAACTAGCGTCCCATTTCAACTTGCGTCAGGTGACCTGAACAACTAGCGTCCCATTTCAACTAGCGTCAGGTGACCTGAACAACTAGCGTCCCTCTTCAACTTGCGTCAGGTGACCTGAACAACTAGCGTCCCATTTCAACTTAAGTCAGGTGACCTGAACAACTAGCGTCCCTCTTCAACTAGCGTCAGGTGACCTGAACAACTAGCGTCCCTCTTCAACTTAAGTCAGGTGACCTGAACAACTAGCGTCCCACTTCAACTAGGGTCAGGTGACCTGAACAACTAGCGTCCCTCTTCAACTAGCGTCAGGTGACCTGAACAACAAGCGTCCCTCTTCAACTTAAGTCAGGTGACCTGAACAACTAGCGTCCCATTTCAACTAGCGTCAGGTGACCTGAACAACTAGCGTCCCTCTTCAACTAGCGTCAGGTGACCTGAACAACTAGCGTCCCTCTTCAACTTAAGTCAGGTGACCTGAACAACTAGCGTCCCTCTTCAACTTAAGTCAGGTGACCTGAACAACTAGCGTCCCATTTCAACTAGCGTCAGGTGACCTGAACAACTAGCGTCCCTCTTCAACTAGCGTCAGGTGACCTGAACAACTAGCGTCCCTCTTCAACTTAAGTCAGGTGACCTGAACAACTAGCGTCCCACTTCAACTAGCGTCAGGTGACCTGAACAACTAGCGTCCCATTTCAACTTAAGTCAGGTGACCTGAACAACTAGCGTCCCACTTCAACTAGCGTCAGGTGACCTGAACAACTAGCGTCCCTCTTCAACTTAAGTCAGGTGACCTGAACAACTAGCGTCCCACTTCAACTAGGGTCAGGTGACCTGAACAACTAGCGTCCCTCTTCAACTAGCGTCAGGTGACCTGAACAACTAGCGTCCCTCTTCAACTTAAGTCAGGTGACCTGAACAACTAGCGTCCCATTTCAACTAGCGTCAGGTGACCTGAACAACTAGCGTCCCATTTAAACTAGCGTCAGGTGACCTGAACAACTAGCGTCCCTCTTCAACTTAAGTCAGGTGACCTGAACAACTAGCGTTCCATTTCAACTTGCGTCAGGTGACCTGAACAACTAGCGTCCCACTTCAACTAGGGTCAGGTGACCTGAACAACTAGCGTCCCTCTTCAACTAGCGTCAGGTGACCTGAACAACTAGCGTCCCATTTCAACTTGCGTCAGGTGACCTGAACAACTAGCGTCCCATTTCAACTAGCGTCAGGTGACCTGAACAACTAGCGTCCCTCTTCAACTTGCGTCAGGTGACCTGAACAACTAGCGTCCCATTTCAACTTGCGTCAGGTGACCTGAACAACTAGCGTCCCACTTCAACTAGGGTCAGGTGACCTGAACAACTAGCGTCCCACTTCAACTAGGGTCAGGTGACCTGAACAACTAGCGTCCCACTTCAACTTAAGTCAGGTGACCTGAACAACTAGCGTCCCACTTCAACTAGCGTCAGGTGACCTGAACAACTAGCGTCCCACTTCAACTAGGGTCAGGTGACCTGAACAACTAGCGTCCCATTTCAACTTAAGTCAGGTGACCTGAACAACTAGCGTTCCATTTCAACTTGCGTCAGGTGACCTGAACAACTAGCGTCCAACTTCAACTAGGGTCAGGTGACCTGAACAACTAGCGTCCCACTTCAACTAGGGTCAGGTGACCTGAACAACTAGCGTCCCACTTCAACTAGCGTCAGGTGACCTGAACAACTAGCGTCCCACTTCAACTAGGGTCAGGTGACCTGAACAACTAGCGTCCCATTTCAACTTAAGTCAGGTGACCTGAACAACTAGCGTTCCATTTCAACTTGCGTCAGGTGACCTGAACAACTAGCGTCCAACTTCAACTAGGGTCAGGTGACCTGAACAACTAGCGTCCCTCTTCAACTAGCGTCAGGTGACCTGAACAACTAGCGTCCCATTTCAACTAGCGTCAGGTGACCTGAACAACTAGCGTCCCTCTTCAACTAGCGTCAGTTGACCTGAACAACTAGCGTCCCTCTTCAACTAGCGTCAGGTGACCTGAACAACTAGCGTCCCATTTCAACTTGCGTCAGGTGACCTGAACAACTAGCGTCCCATTTCAACTAGCGTCAGGTGACCTGAACAACTAGCGTCCCTCTTCAACTTGCGTCAGGTGACCTGAACAACTAGCGTCCCATTTCAACTTCCGTCAGGTGACCTGAACAACTAGCGTCCCACTTCAACTAGGGTCAGGTGACCTGAACAACTAGCGTCCCACTTCAACTAGGGTCAGGTGACCTGAACAACTAGCGTCCCTCTTCAACTAGCGTCAGGTGACCTGAACAACTAGCGTCCCTCTTCAACTTAAGTCAGGTGACCTGAACAACTAGCGTTCCATTTCAACTTGCGTCAGGTGACCTGAACAACTAGCGTCCCACTTCAACTAGGGTCAGGTGACCTGAACAACTAGCGTCCCTCTTCAACTAGCGTCAGGTGACCTGAACAACTAGCGTCCCTCTTCAACTTAAGTCAGGTGACCTGAACAACTAGCGTCCCATTTCAACTAGCGTCAGGTGACCTGAACAACTAGCGTCCCTCTTCAACTTAAGTCAGGTGACCTGAACAACTAGCGTCCCACTTCAACTAGGGTCAGGTGACCTGAACAACTAGCGTCCCTCTTCAACTAGCGTCAGGTGACCTGAACAACTAGCGTCCCTCTTCAACTAGCGTCAGGTGACCTGAACAACTAGCGTCCCTCTTCAACTTAAGTCAGGTGACCTGAACAACTAGCGTCCCATTTCAACTAGCGTCAGGTGACCTGAACAACTAGCGTCCCTCTTCAACTTAAGTCAGGTGACCTGAACAACTAGCGTCCCATTTCAACTAGCGTCAGGTGACCTGAACAACTAGCGTCCCTCTTCAACTTAAGTCAGGTGACCTGAACAACTAGCGTCCCACTTCAACTAGGGTCAGGTGACCTGAACAACTAGCGTCCCTCTTCAACAAGCGTCAGGTGACCTGAACAACTAGCGTCCCTCTTCAACTTAAGTCAGGTGACCTGAACAACTAGCGTCCCATTTCAACTAGCGTCAGGTGACCTGAACAACTAGCGTCCCTCTTCAACTTAAGTCAGGTGACCTGAACAACTAGCGTCCCACTTCAACTAGGGTCAGGTGACCTGAACAACTAGCGTCCCTCTTCAACTAGCGTCAGGTGACCTGAACAACTAGCGTCCCTCTTCAACTAGCGTCAGGTGACCTGAACAACTAGCGTCCCTCTTCAACTTAAGTCAGGTGACCTGAACAACTAGCGTCCCATTTCAACTAGCGTCAGGTGACCTGAACAACTAGCGTCCCTCTTCAACTTAAGTCAGGTGACCTGAACAACTAGCGTCCCATTTCAACTAGCGTCAGGTGACCTGAACAACTAGCGTCCCTCTTCAACTTAAGTCAGGTGACCTGAACAACTAGCGTCCCACTTCAACTAGGGTCAGGTGACCTGAACAACTAGCGTCCCTCTTCAACTAGCGTCAGGTGACCTGAACAACTAGCGTCCCTCTTCAACTTAAGTCAGGTGACCTGAACAACTAGCGTCCCATTTCAACTAGCGTCAGGTGACCTGAACAACTAGCGTCCCTCTTCAACTTAAGTCAGGTGACATGAACAACTAGCGTCCCATTTCAACTAGCGTCAGGTGACCTGAACAACTAGCGTCCCTCTTCAACTAGCGTCAGGTGACCTGAACAACTAGCGTCCCATTTCAACTAGCGTCAGGTGACCTGAACAACTAGCGTCCCTCTTCAACTAGCGTCAGGTGACCTGAACAACTAGCGTCCCTCTTCAACTTAAGTCAGGTGACCTGAACAACTAGCGTCCCTCTTCAACTTAAGTCAGGTGACCTGAACAACTAGCGTCCCATTTCAACTAGCGTCAGGTGACCTGAACAACTAGCGTCCCTCTTCAACTAGCGTCAGGTGACCTGAACAACTAGCGTCCCTCTTCAACTTAAGTCAGGTGACCTGAACAACTAGCGTCCCACTTCAACTAGCGTCAGGTGACCTGAACAACTAGCGTCCCATTTCAACTTAAGTCAGGTGACCTGAACAACTAGCGTCCCTCTTCAACTAGCGTCAGGTGACCTGAACAACTAGCGTCCCTCTTCAACTTAAGTCAGGTGACCTGAACAACTAGCGTCCCACTTCAACTAGGGTCAGGTGACCTGAACAACTAGCGTCCCTCTTCAACTAGCGTCAGGTGACCTGAACAACTAGCGTCCCTCTTCAACTTAAGTCAGGTGACCTGAACAACTAGCGTCCCATTTCAACTAGCGTCAGGTGACCTGAACAACTAGCGTCCCATTTAAACTAGCGTCAGGTGACCTGAACAACTAGCGTCCCTCTTCAACTTAAGTCAGGTGACCTGAACAACTAGCGTCCCACTTCAACTAGGGTCAGGTGACCTGAACAACTAGCGTCCCTCTTCAACAAGCGTCAGGTGACCTGAACAACTAGCGTCCCTCTTCAACTAGCGTCAGGTGACCTGAACAACTAGCGTCCCTCTTCAACTTAAGTCAGGTGACCTGAACAACTAGCGTCCCATTTAAACTAGCGTCAGGTGACCTGAACAACTAGCGTCCCTCTTCAACTTAAGTCAGGTGACCTGAACAACTAGCGTCCCACTTCAACTAGGGTCAGGTGACCTGAACAACTAGCGTCCCTCTTCAACAAGCGTCAGGTGACCTGAACAACTAGCGTCCCTCTTCAACTTAAGTCAGGTGACCTGAACAACTAGCGTCCCATTTCAACTAGCGTCAGGTGACCTGAACAACTAGCGTCCCTCTTCAACTTAAGTCAGGTGACCTGAACAACTAGCGTCCCACTTCAACTAGGGTCAGGTGACCTGAACAACTAGCGTCCCTCTTCAACTAGCGTCAGGTGACCTGAACAACTAGCGTCCCTCTTCAACTTAAGTCAGGTGACCTGAACAACTAGCGTCCCATTTCAACTAGCGTCAGGTGACCTGAACAACTAGCGTCCCTCTTCAACTTAAGTCAGGTGACATGAACAACTAGCGTCCCATTTCAACTAGCGTCAGGTGACCTGAACAACTAGCGTCCCTCTTCAACTAGCGTCAGGTGACCTGAACAACTAGCGTCCCTCTTCAACTAGCGTCAGGTGACCTGAACAACTAGCGATCCTCTTCAACTTAAGTCAGGTGACCTGAACAACTAGCGTCCCTCTTCAACTTAAGTCAGGTGACCTGAACAACTAGCGTCCCACTTCAACTAGGGTCAGGTGACCTGAACAACTAGCGTCCCTCTTCAACTAGCGTCAGGTGACCTGAACAACTAGCGTCCCTCTTCAACTTAAGTCAGGTGACCTGAACAACTAGCGTCCCATTTCAACTAGCGTCAGGTGACCTGAACAACTAGCGTCCCTCTTCAACTTAAGTCAGGTGACCTGAAGAACTAGCGTCCCACTTCAACTAGGGTCAGGTGACCTGAACAACTAGCGTCCCTCTTCAACTAGCGTCAGGTGACCTGAACAACTAGCGTCCCTCTTCAACTTAAGTCAGGTGACCTGAACAACTAGCGTTCCATTTCAACTTGCGTCAGGTGACCTGAACAACTAGCGTCCCACTTCAACTAGGGTCAGGTGACCTGAACAACTAGCGTCCCTCTTCAACTAGCGTCAGGTGACCTGAACAACTAGCGTCCCTCTTCAACTTAAGTCAGGTGACCTGAACAACTAGCGTCCCATTTCAACTAGCGTCAGGTGACCTGAACAACTAGCGTCCCTCTTCAACTTAAGTCAGGTGACCTGAACAACTAGCGTCCCTCTTCAACTTAAGTCAGGTGACCTGAACAACTAGCGTCCCATTTCAACTAGCGTCAGGTGACCTGAACAACTAGCGTCCCTCTTCAACTAGCGTCAGGTGACCTGAACAACTAGCGTCCCTCTTCAACTTAAGTCAGGTGACCTGAACAACTAGCGTCCCACTTCAACTAGCGTCAGGTGACCTGAACAACTAGCGTCCCATTTCAACTTAAGTCAGGTGACCTGAACAACTAGCGTCCCTCTTCAACTAGCGTCAGGTGACCTGAACAACTAGCGTCCCTCTTCAACTTAAGTCAGGTGACCTGAACAACTAGCGTCCCACTTCAACTAGGGTCAGGTGACCTGAACAACTAGCGTCCCTCTTCAACTAGCGTCAGGTGACCTGAACAACTAGCGTCCCTCTTCAACTTAAGTCAGGTGACCTGAACAACTAGCGTCCCATTTCAACTAGCGTCAGGTGACCTGAACAACTAGCGTCCCATTTAAACTAGCGTCAGGTGACCTGAACAACTAGCGTCCCTCTTCAACTTAAGTCAGGTGACCTGAACAACTAGCGTTCCATTTCAACTTGCGTCAGGTGACCTGAACAACTAGCGTCCCACTTCAACTAGGGTCAGGTGACCTGAACAACTAGCGTCCCTCTTCAACTAGCGTCAGGTGACCTGAACAACTAGCGTCCCATTTCAACTTGCGTCAGGTGACCTGAACAACTAGCGTCCCATTTCAACTAGCGTCAGGTGACCTGAACAACTAGCGTCCCTCTTCAACTTGCGTCAGGTGACCTGAACAACTAGCGTCCCATTTCAACTTGCGTCAGGTGACCTGAACAACTAGCGTCCCACTTCAACTAGGGTCAGGTGACCTGAACAACTAGCGTCCCACTTCAACTAGGGTCAGGTGACCTGAACAACTAGCGTCCCACTTCAACTTAAGTCAGGTGACCTGAACAACTAGCGTCCCACTTCAACTAGCGTCAGGTGACCTGAACAACTAGCGTCCCACTTCAACTAGGGTCAGGTGACCTGAACAACTAGCGTCCCATTTCAACTTAAGTCAGGTGACCTGAACAACTAGCGTTCCATTTCAACTTGCGTCAGGTGACCTGAACAACTAGCGTCCAACTTCAACTAGGGTCAGGTGACCTGAACAACTAGCGTCCCACTTCAACTAGGGTCAGGTGACCTGAACAACTAGCGTCCCACTTCAACTAGCGTCAGGTGACCTGAACAACTAGCGTCCCACTTCAACTAGGGTCAGGTGACCTGAACAACTAGCGTCCCATTTCAACTTAAGTCAGGTGACCTGAACAACTAGCGTTCCATTTCAACTTGCGTCAGGTGACCTGAACAACTAGCGTCCAACTTCAACTAGGGTCAGGTGACCTGAACAACTAGCGTCCCTCTTCAACTAGCGTCAGGTGACCTGAACAACTAGCGTCCCATTTCAACTAGCGTCAGGTGACCTGAACAACTAGCGTCCCTCTTCAACTAGCGTCAGTTGACCTGAACAACTAGCGTCCCTCTTCAACTAGCGTCAGGTGACCTGAACAACTAGCGTCCCATTTCAACTTGCGTCAGGTGACCTGAACAACTAGCGTCCCATTTCAACTAGCGTCAGGTGACCTGAACAACTAGCGTCCCTCTTCAACTTGCGTCAGGTGACCTGAACAACTAGCGTCCCATTTCAACTTCCGTCAGGTGACCTGAACAACTAGCGTCCCACTTCAACTAGGGTCAGGTGACCTGAACAACTAGCGTCCCACTTCAACTAGGGTCAGGTGACCTGAACAACTAGCGTCCCTCTTCAACTAGCGTCAGGTGACCTGAACAACTAGCGTCCCTCTTCAACTTAAGTCAGGTGACCTGAACAACTAGCGTTCCATTTCAACTTGCGTCAGGTGACCTGAACAACTAGCGTCCCACTTCAACTAGGGTCAGGTGACCTGAACAACTAGCGTCCCTCTTCAACTAGCGTCAGGTGACCTGAACAACTAGCGTCCCTCTTCAACTTAAGTCAGGTGACCTGAACAACTAGCGTCCCATTTCAACTAGCGTCAGGTGACCTGAACAACTAGCGTCCCTCTTCAACTTAAGTCAGGTGACCTGAACAACTAGCGTCCCACTTCAACTAGGGTCAGGTGACCTGAACAACTAGCGTCCCTCTTCAACTAGCGTCAGGTGACCTGAACAACTAGCGTCCCTCTTCAACTAGCGTCAGGTGACCTGAACAACTAGCGTCCCTCTTCAACTTAAGTCAGGTGACCTGAACAACTAGCGTCCCATTTCAACTAGCGTCAGGTGACCTGAACAACTAGCGTCCCTCTTCAACTTAAGTCAGGTGACCTGAACAACTAGCGTCCCATTTCAACTAGCGTCAGGTGACCTGAACAACTAGCGTCCCTCTTCAACTTAAGTCAGGTGACCTGAACAACTAGCGTCCCACTTCAACTAGGGTCAGGTGACCTGAACAACTAGCGTCCCTCTTCAACAAGCGTCAGGTGACCTGAACAACTAGCGTCCCTCTTCAACTTAAGTCAGGTGACCTGAACAACTAGCGTCCCATTTCAACTAGCGTCAGGTGACCTGAACAACTAGCGTCCCTCTTCAACTTAAGTCAGGTGACCTGAACAACTAGCGTCCCACTTCAACTAGGGTCAGGTGACCTGAACAACTAGCGTCCCTCTTCAACTAGCGTCAGGTGACCTGAACAACTAGCGTCCCTCTTCAACTAGCGTCAGGTGACCTGAACAACTAGCGTCCCTCTTCAACTTAAGTCAGGTGACCTGAACAACTAGCGTCCCATTTCAACTAGCGTCAGGTGACCTGAACAACTAGCGTCCCTCTTCAACTTAAGTCAGGTGACCTGAACAACTAGCGTCCCATTTCAACTAGCGTCAGGTGACCTGAACAACTAGCGTCCCTCTTCAACTTAAGTCAGGTGACCTGAACAACTAGCGTCCCACTTCAACTAGGGTCAGGTGACCTGAACAACTAGCGTCCCTCTTCAACTAGCGTCAGGTGACCTGAACAACTAGCGTCCCTCTTCAACTTAAGTCAGGTGACCTGAACAACTAGCGTCCCATTTCAACTAGCGTCAGGTGACCTGAACAACTAGCGTCCCTCTTCAACTTAAGTCAGGTGACATGAACAACTAGCGTCCCATTTCAACTAGCGTCAGGTGACCTGAACAACTAGCGTCCCTCTTCAACTAGCGTCAGGTGACCTGAACAACTAGCGTCCCATTTCAACTAGCGTCAGGTGACCTGAACAACTAGCGTCCCTCTTCAACTAGCGTCAGGTGACCTGAACAACTAGCGTCCCTCTTCAACTTAAGTCAGGTGACCTGAACAACTAGCGTCCCTCTTCAACTTAAGTCAGGTGACCTGAACAACTAGCGTCCCATTTCAACTAGCGTCAGGTGACCTGAACAACTAGCGTCCCTCTTCAACTAGCGTCAGGTGACCTGAACAACTAGCGTCCCTCTTCAACTTAAGTCAGGTGACCTGAACAACTAGCGTCCCACTTCAACTAGCGTCAGGTGACCTGAACAACTAGCGTCCCATTTCAACTTAAGTCAGGTGACCTGAACAACTAGCGTCCCTCTTCAACTAGCGTCAGGTGACCTGAACAACTAGCGTCCCTCTTCAACTTAAGTCAGGTGACCTGAACAACTAGCGTCCCACTTCAACTAGGGTCAGGTGACCTGAACAACTAGCGTCCCTCTTCAACTAGCGTCAGGTGACCTGAACAACTAGCGTCCCTCTTCAACTTAAGTCAGGTGACCTGAACAACTAGCGTCCCATTTCAACTAGCGTCAGGTGACCTGAACAACTAGCGTCCCATTTAAACTAGCGTCAGGTGACCTGAACAACTAGCGTCCCTCTTCAACTTAAGTCAGGTGACCTGAACAACTAGCGTCCCACTTCAACTAGGGTCAGGTGACCTGAACAACTAGCGTCCCTCTTCAACAAGCGTCAGGTGACCTGAACAACTAGCGTCCCTCTTCAACTAGCGTCAGGTGACCTGAACAACTAGCGTCCCTCTTCAACTTAAGTCAGGTGACCTGAACAACTAGCGTCCCATTTAAACTAGCGTCAGGTGACCTGAACAACTAGCGTCCCTCTTCAACTTAAGTCAGGTGACCTGAACAACTAGCGTCCCACTTCAACTAGGGTCAGGTGACCTGAACAACTAGCGTCCCTCTTCAACAAGCGTCAGGTGACCTGAACAACTAGCGTCCCTCTTCAACTTAAGTCAGGTGACCTGAACAACTAGCGTCCCATTTCAACTAGCGTCAGGTGACCTGAACAACTAGCGTCCCTCTTCAACTTAAGTCAGGTGACCTGAACAACTAGCGTCCCACTTCAACTAGGGTCAGGTGACCTGAACAACTAGCGTCCCTCTTCAACTAGCGTCAGGTGACCTGAACAACTAGCGTCCCTCTTCAACTTAAGTCAGGTGACCTGAACAACTAGCGTCCCATTTCAACTAGCGTCAGGTGACCTGAACAACTAGCGTCCCTCTTCAACTTAAGTCAGGTGACATGAACAACTAGCGTCCCATTTCAACTAGCGTCAGGTGACCTGAACAACTAGCGTCCCTCTTCAACTAGCGTCAGGTGACCTGAACAACTAGCGTCCCTCTTCAACTAGCGTCAGGTGACCTGAACAACTAGCGTCCCTCTTCAACTTAAGTCAGGTGACCTGAACAACTAGCGTCCCATTTCAACTAGCGTCAGGTGACCTGAACAACTAGCGTCCCTCTTCAACTTAAGTCAGGTGACCTGAACAACTAGCGTCCCACTTCAACTAGGGTCAGGTGACCTGAACAACTAGCGTCCCTCTTCAACTAGCGTCAGGTGACCTGAACAACTAGCGTCCCTCTTCAACTTAAGTCAGGTGACCTGAACAACTAGCGTCCCATTTCAACTAGCGTCAGGTGACCTGAACAACTAGCGGCCCTCTTCAACTTAAGTCAGGTGACCTGAAGAACTAGCGTCCCACTTCAACTAGGGTCAGGTGACCTGAACAACTAGCGTCCCTCTTCAACTAGCGTCAGGTGACCTGAACAACTAGCGTCCCTCTTCAACTTAAGTCAGGTGACCTGAACAACTAGCGTTCCATTTCAACTTGCGTCAGGTGACCTGAACAACTAGCGTCCCACTTCAACTAGGGTCAGGTGACCTGAACAACTAGCGTCCCTCTTCAACTAGCGTCAGGTGACCTGAACAACTAGCGTCCCTCTTCAACTTAAGTCAGGTGACCTGAACAACTAGCGTCCCATTTCAACTAGCGTCAGGTGACCTGAACAACTAGCGTCCCTCTTCAACTTAAGTCAGGTGACCTGAACAACTAGCGTCCCACTTCAACTAGGGTCAGGTGACCTGAACAACTAGCGTCCCTCTTCAACTAGCGTCAGGTGACCTGAACAACTAGCGTCCCTCTTCAACTTAAGTCAGGTGACCTGAACAACTAGCGTCCCATTTCAACTTGCGTCAGGTGACCTGAACAACTAGCGTCCCACTTCAACTAGGGTCAGGTGACCTGAACAACTAGCGTCCCACTTCAACTAGGGTCAGGTGACCTGAACAACTAGCGTCCCTCTTCAACTAGCGTCAGGTGACCTGAACAACTAGCGTCCCTCTTCAACTTAAGTCAGGTGACCTGAACAACTAGCGTTCCATTTCAACTTGCGTCAGGTGACCTGAACAACTAGCGTCCCACTTCAACTAGGGTCAGGTGACCTGAACAACTAGCGTCCCTCTTCAACTAGCGTCAGGTGACCTGAACAACTAGCGTCCCTCTTCAACTTAAGTCAGGTGACCTGAACAACTAGCGTCCCATTTCAACTAGCGTCAGGTGACCTGAACAACTAGCGTCCCTCTTCAACTTAAGTCAGGTGACCTGAACAACTAGCGTCCCACTTCAACTAGGGTCAGGTGACCTGAACAACTAGCGTCCCTCTTCAACTAGCGTCAGGTGACCTGAACAACTAGCGTCCCTCTTCAACTTAAGTCAGGTGACCTGAACAACTAGCGTCCCATTTCAACTAGCGTCAGGTGACCTGAACAACTAGCGTCCCTCTTCAACTAGCGTCAGGTGACCTGAACAACTAGCGTCCCACTTCAACTAGCGTCAGGTGACCTGAACAACTAGCGTCCCATTTCAACTAGCGTCAGGTGACCTGAACAACTAGCGTCCCTCTTCAACTTAAGTCAGGTGACCTGAACAACTAGCGTCCCACTTCAACTAGGGTCAGGTGACCTGAACAACTAGCGTCCCTCTTCAACTAGCGTCAGGTGACCTGAACAACAAGCGTCCCTCTTCAACTTAAGTCAGGTGACCTGAACAACTAGCGTCCCATTTCAACTAGCGTCAGGTGACCTGAACAACTAGCGTCCCTCTTCAACTAGCGTCAGGTGACCTGAACAACTAGCGTCCCTCTTCAACTTAAGTCAGGTGACCTGAACAACTAGCGTCCCTCTTCAACTTAAGTCAGGTGACCTGAACAACTAGCGTCCCATTTCAACTAGCGTCAGGTGACCTGAACAACTAGCGTCCCTCTTCAACTAGCGTCAGGTGACCTGAACAACTAGCGTCCCTCTTCAACTTAAGTCAGGTGACCTGAACAACTAGCGTCCCACTTCAACTAGCGTCAGGTGACCTGAACAACTAGCGTCCCATTTCAACTTAAGTCAGGTGACCTGAACAACTAGCGTCCCTCTTCAACTAGCGTCAGGTGACCTGAACAACTAGCGTCCCTCTTCAACTTAAGTCAGGTGACCTGAACAACTAGCGTCCCACTTCAACTAGGGTAAGGTGACCTGAACAACTAGCGTCCCTCTTCAACTAGCGTCAGGTGACCTGAACAACTAGCGTCCCTCTTCAACTTAAGTCAGGTGACCTGAACAACTAGCGTCCCATTTCAACTAGCGTCAGGTGACCTGAACAACTAGCGTCCCATTTCAACTAGCGTCAGGTGACCTGAACAACTAGCGTTCCATTTCAACTTGCGTCAGGTGACCTGAACAACTAGCGTCCCTCTTCAACTAGGGTCAGGTGACCTGAACAACTAGCGTATCCTCTTCAACTAGCGTCAGGTGACCTGAACAACTAGCGTCCCTCTTCAACTTGCGTCAGGTGACCTGAACAACTAGCGTCCCACTTCAACTAGGGTCAGGTGACCTGAACAACTAGCGTATCCTCTTCAACTTAAGTCAGGTGACCTGAACAACTAGCGTCCCATTTCAACTAGCGTCAGGTGACCTGAACAACTAGCGTCCCTCTTCAACTTAAGTCAGGTGACCTGAACAACTAGCGTCCCATTTCAACTAGCGTCAGGTGACCTGAACAACTAGCGTCCCATTTAAACTAGCGTCAGGTGACCTGAACAACTAGCGTCCCTCTTCAACTTAAGTCAGGTGACCTGAACAACTAGCGTTCCATTTCAACTTGCGTCAGGTGACCTGAACAACTAGCGTCCCACTTCAACTAGGGTCAGGTGACCTGAACAACTAGCGTCCCTCTTCAACTAGCGTCAGGTGACCTGAACAACTAGCGTCCCTCTTCAACTTAAGTCAGGTGACCTGAACAACTAGCGTTCCATTTCAACTTGCGTCAGGTGACCTGAACAACTAGCGTCCCACTTCAACTAGGGTCAGGTGACCTGAACAACTAGCGTCCCTCTTCAACTAGCGTCAGGTGACCTGAACAACTAGCGTCCCTCTTCAACTAGCGTCAGGTGACCTGAACAACTAGCGTCCCATTTCAACTAGCGTCAGGTGACCTGAACAACTAGCGTTCCATTTCAACTTGCGTCAGGTGACCTGAACAACTAGCGTCCCACTTCAACTAGGGTCAGGTGACCTGAACAACTAGCGTCCCTCTTCAACTAGCGTCAGGTGACCTGAACAACTAGCGTCCCACTTCAACTAGGGTCAGGTGACCTGAACAACTAGCGTCCCTCTTCAACTAGCGTCAGGTGACCTGAACAACTAGCGTCCCTCTTCAACTTAAGTCAGGTGACCTGAACAACTAGCGTCCCACTTCAACTAGGGTCAGGTGACCTGAACAACTAGCGTCCCTCTTCAACTAGCGTCAGGTGACCTGAACAACTAGCGTCCCACTTCAACTAGGGTCAGGTGACCTGAACAACTAGCGTCCCTCTTCAACTAGCGTCAGGTGACCTGAACAACTAGCGTCCCTCTTCAACTTAAGTCAGGTGACCTGAACAACTAGCGTCCCACTTCAACTAGGGTCAGGTGACCTGAACAACTAGCGTATCCTCTTCAACTAGCGTCAGGTGACCTGAACAACTAGCGTCCCTCTTCAACTTGCGTCAGGTGACCTGAACAACTAGCGTCCCACTTCAACTAGGGTCAGGTGACCTGAACAACTAGCGTATCCTCTTCAACTTAAGTCAGGTGACCTGAACAACTAGCGTCCCATTTCAACTAGCGTCAGGTGACCTGAACAACTAGCGTCCCTCTTCAACTTAAGTCAGGTGACCTGAACAACTAGCGTTCCATTTCAACTAGCGTCAGGTGACCTGAACAACTAGCGTTCCATTTCAACTTGCGTCAGGTGACCTGAACAACTAGCGTCCCACTTCAACTAGGGTCAGGTGACCTGAACAACTAGCGTCCCTCTTCAACTAGCGTCAGGTGACCTGAACAACTAGCGTCCCACTTCAACTAGGGTCAGGTGACCTGAACAACTAGCGTCCCTCTTCAACTAGCGTCAGGTGACCTGAACAACTAGCGTCCCTCTTCAACTTAAGTCAGGTGACCTGAACAACTAGCGTCCCACTTCAACTAGGGTCAGGTGACCTGAACAACTAGCGTCCCTCTTCAACTTGCGTCAGGTGACCTGAACAACTAGCGTCCCACTTCAACTAGGGTCAGGTGACCTGAACAACTAGCGTATCCTCTTCAACTTAAGTCAGGTGACCTGAACAACTAGCGTCCCATTTCAACTAGCGTCAGGTGACCTGAACAACTAGCGTCCCTCTTCAACTTAAGTCAGGTGACCTGAACAACTAGCGTCCCATTTCAACTAGCGTCAGGTGACCTGAACAACTAGCGTCCCATTTAAACTAGCGTCAGGTGACCTGAACAACTAGCGTCCCTCTTCAACTTAAGTCAGGTGACCTGAACAACTAGCGTTCCATTTCAACTTGCGTCAGGTGACCTGAACAACTAGCGTCCCACTTCAACTAGGGTCAGGTGACCTGAACAACTAGCGTCCCTCTTCAACTAGCGTCAGGTGACCTGAACAACTAGCGTCCCTCTTCAACTTAAGTCAGGTGACCTGAACAACTAGCGTTCCATTTCAACTTGCGTCAGGTGACCTGAACAACTAGCGTCCCACTTCAACTAGGGTCAGGTGACCTGAACAACTAGCGTCCCTCTTCAACTAGCGTCAGGTGACCTGAACAACTAGCGTCCCTCTTCAACTAGCGTCAGGTGACCTGAACAACTAGCGTCCCATTTCAACTAGCGTCAGGTGACCTGAACAACTAGCGTTCCATTTCAACTTGCGTCAGGTGACCTGATCAACTAGCGTCCCACTTCAACTAGGGTCAGGTGACCTGAACAACTAGCGTCCCTCTTCAACTAGCGTCAGGTGACCTGAACAACTAGCGTCCCACTTCAACTAGGGTCAGGTGACCTGAACAACTAGCGTCCCTCTTCAACTAGCGTCAGGTGACCTGAACAACTAGCGTCCCACTTCAACTAGGGTCAGGTGACCTGAACAACTAGCGTCCCTCTTCAACTAGCGTCAGGTGACCTGAACAACTAGCGTCCCTCTTCAACTAGGGTCAGGTGACCTGAACAACTAGCGTATCCTCTTCAACTAGCGTCAGGTGACCTGAACAACTAGCGTCCCTCTTCAACTTGCGTCAGGTGACCTGAACAACTAGCGTCCCACTTCAACTAGGGTCAGGTGACCTGAACAACTAGCGTATCCTCTTCAACTTAAGTCAGGTGACCTGAACAACTAGCGTATCCTCTTCAACTTAAGTCAGGTGACCTGAACAACTAGCGTCCCATTTCAACTAGCGTCAGGTGACCTGAACAACTAGCGTCCCTCTTCAACTTAAGTCAGGTGACCTGAACAACTAGCGTTCCATTTCAACTAGCGTCAGGTGACCTGAACAACTAGCGTTCCATTTCAACTTGCGTCAGGTGACCTGAACAACTAGCGTCCCACTTCAACTAGGGTCAGGTGACCTGAACAACTAGCGTCCCTCTTCAACTAGCGTCAGGTGACCTGAACAACTAGCGTCCCACTTCAACTAGGGTCAGGTGACCTGAACAACTAGCGTCCCTCTTCAACTAGCGTCAGGTGACCTGAACAACTAGCGTCCCTCTTCAACTTAAGTCAGGTGACCTGAACAACTAGCGTCCCACTTCAACTAGGGTCAGGTGACCTGAACAACTAGCGTCCCTCTTCAACTTGCGTCAGGTGACCTGAACAACTAGCGTCCCACTTCAACTAGGGTCAGGTGACCTGAACAACTAGCGTATCCTCTTCAACTTAAGTCAGGTGACCTGAACAACTAGCGTCCCATTTCAACTAGCGTCAGGTGACCTGAACAACTAGCGTCCCTCTTCAACTTAAGTCAGGTGACCTGAACAACTAGCGTCCCATTTCAACTAGCGTCAGGTGACCTGAACAACTAGCGTCCCATTTAAACTAGCGTCAGGTGACCTGAACAACTAGCGTCCCTCTTCAACTTAAGTCAGGTGACCTGAACAACTAGCGTTCCATTTCAACTTGCGTCAGGTGACCTGAACAACTAGCGTCCCACTTCAACTAGGGTCAGGTGACCTGAACAACTAGCGTCCCTCTTCAACTAGCGTCAGGTGACCTGAACAACTAGCGTCCCTCTTCAACTTAAGTCAGGTGACCTGAACAACTAGCGTCCCACTTCAACTAGGGTCAGGTGACCTGAACAACTAGCGTCCCTCTTCAACTTGCGTCAGGTGACCTGAACAACTAGCGTCCCACTTCAACTAGGGTCAGGTGACCTGAACAACTAGCGTCCCTCTTCAACTAGCGTCAGGTGACCTGAACAACTAGCGTCCCATTTCAACTTGCGTCAGGTGACCTGAACAACTAGCGTCCCACTTCAACTAGGGTCAGGTGACCTGAACAACTAGCGTCCCTCTTCAACTAGCGTCAGGTGACCTGAACAACTAGCGTCCCTCTTCAACTTAAGTCAGGTGACCTGAACAACTAGCGTCCCACTTCAACTAGGGTCAGGTGACCTGAACAACTAGCGTCCCTCTTCAACTTGCGTCAGGTGACCTGAACAACTAGCGTCCCACTTCAACTAGGGTCAGGTGACCTGAACAACTAGCGTCCCTCTTCAACTAGCGTCAGGTGACCTGAACAACTAGCGTCCCTCTTCAACTTAAGTCAGGTGACCTGAACAACTAGCGTTCCATTTCAACTTGCGTCAGGTGACCTGAACAACTAGCGTCCCACTTCAACTAGGGTCAGGTGACCTGAACAACTAGCGTCCCTCTTCAACTAGCGTCAGGTGACCTGAACAACTAGCGTCCCTCTTCAACTAGCGTCAGGTGACCTGAACAACTAGCGTCCCATTTCAACTAGCGTCAGGTGACCTGAACAACTAGCGTTCCATTTCAACTTGCGTCAGGTGACCTGAACAACTAGCGTCCCACTTCAACTAGGGTCAGGTGACCTGAACAACTAGCGTCCCTCTTCAACTAGCGTCAGGTGACCTGAACAACTAGCGTCCCACTTCAACTAGGGTCAGGTGACCTGAACAACTAGCGTCCCTCTTCAACTAGCGTCAGGTGACCTGAACAACTAGCGTCCCACTTCAACTAGGGTCAGGTGACCTGAACAACTAGCGTCCCTCTTCAACTAGCGTCAGGTGACCTGAACAACTAGCGTCCCTCTTCAACTTAAGTCAGGTGACCTGAACAACTAGCGTCCCACTTCAATTAGGGTCAGGTGACCTGAACAACTAGCGTATCCTCTTCAACTAGCGTCAGGTGACCTGAACAACTAGCGTCCCTCTTCAACTTGCGTCAGGTGACCTGAACAACTAGCGTCCCACTTCAACTAGGGTCAGGTGACCTGAACAACTAGCGTATCCTCTTCAACTTAAGTCAGGTGACCTGAACAACTAGCGTCCCATTTCAACTAGCGTCAGGTGACCTGAACAACTAGCGTCCCTCTTCAACTTAAGTCAGGTGACCTGAACAACTAGCGTTCCATTTCAACTAGCGTCAGGTGACCTGAACAACTAGCGTTCCATTTCAACTTGCGTCAGGTGACCTGAACAACTAGCGTCCCACTTCAACTAGGGTCAGGTGACCTGAACAACTAGCGTCCCTTTTCAACTAGCGTCAGGTGACCTGAACAACTAGCGTCCCACTTCAACTAGGGTCAGGTGACCTGAACAACTAGCGTCCCTCTTCAACTAGCGTCAGGTGACCTGAACAACTAGCGTCCCTCTTCAACTTAAGTCAGGTGACCTGAACAACTAGCGTCCCACTTCAACTAGGGTCAGGTGACCTGAACAACTAGCGTCCCTCTTCAACTTGCGTCAGGTGACCTGAACAACTAGCGTCCCACTTCAACTAGGGTCAGGTGACCTGAACAACTAGCGTATCCTCTTCAACTTAAGTCAGGTGACCTGAACAACTAGCGTCCCATTTCAACTAGCGTCAGGTGACCTGAACAACTAGCGTCCCTCTTCAACTTAAGTCAGGTGACCTGAACAACTAGCGTCCCATTTCAACTAGCGTCAGGTGACCTGAACAACTAGCGTCCCTCTTCAACTTAAGTCAGGTGACCTGAACAACTAGCGTCCCATTTCAACTAGCGTCAGGTGACCTGAACAACTAGCGTCCCTCTTCAACTTAAGTCAGGTGACCTGAACAACTAGCGTCCCACTTCAACTAGGGTCAGGTGACCTGAACAACTAGCGTCCCTCTTCAACTAGCGTCAGGTGACCTGAACAACTAGCGTCCCTCTTCAACTTAAGTCAGGTGACCTGAACAACTAGCGTCCCATTTCAACTAGCGTCAGGTGACCTGAACAACTAGCGTCCCTCTTCAACTTAAGTCAGGTGACCTGAACAACTAGCGTCCCACTTCAACTAGGGTCAGGTGACCTGAACAACTAGCGTCCCTCTTCAACTAGCGTCAGGTGACCTGAACAACTAGCGTCCCTCTTCAACTAGCGTCAGGTGACCTGAACAACTAGCGTTCCATTTCAACTTGCGTCAGGTGACCTGAACAACTAGCGTCCCACTTCAACTAGGGTCAGGTGACCTGAACAACTAGCGTCCCTCTTCAACTAGCGTCAGGTGACCTGAACAACTAGCGTCCCTCTTCAACTTAAGTCAGGTGACCTGAACAACTAGCGTCCCATTTCAACTAGCGTCAGGTGACCTGAACAACTAGCGTCCCTCTTCAACTTAAGTCAGGTGACCTGAACAACTAGCGTCCCACTTCAACTAGGGTCAGGTGACCTGAACAACTAGCGTCCCTCTTCAACTAGCGTCAGGTGACCTGAACAACTAGCGTCCCTCTTCAACTTAAGTCAGGTGACCTGAACAACTAGCGTCCCATTTCAACTAGCGTCAGGTGACCTGAACAACTAGCGTCCCTCTTCAACTAGCGTCAGGTGACCTGAACAACTAGCGTCCCTCTTCAACTAGCGTCAGGTGACCTGAACAACTAGCGTCCCTCTTCAACTAGCGTCAGGTGACCTGAACAACTAGCGTCCCTCTTCAACTTAAGTCAGGTGACCTGAACAACTAGCGTCCCATTTCAACTAGCGTCAGGTGACCTGAACAACTAGCGTCCCTCTTCAACTAGCGTCAGGTGACCTGAACAACTAGCGTCCCTCTTCAACTTAAGTCAGGTGACCTGAACAACTAGCGTCCCTCTTCAACTTAAGTCAGGTGACCTGAACAACTAGCGTCCCATTTCAACTAGCGTCAGGTGACCTGAACAACTAGCGTCCCTCTTCAACTAGCGTCAGGTGACCTGAACAACTAGCGTCCCTCTTCAACTTAAGTCAGGTGACCTGAACAACTAGCGTCCCACTTCAACTAGCGTCAGGTGACCTGAACAACTAGCGTCCCATTTCAACTTAAGTCAGGTGACCTGAACAACTAGCGTCCCTCTTCAACTAGCGTCAGGTGACCTGAACAACTAGCGTCCCTCTTCAACTTAAGTCAGGTGACCTGAACAACTAGCGTCCCACTTCAACTAGGGTCAGGTGACCTGAACAACTAGCGTCCCTCTTCAACTAGCGTCAGGTGACCTGAACAACAAGCGTCCCTCTTCAACTTAAGTCAGGTGACCTGAACAACTAGCGTCCCATTTCAACTAGCGTCAGGTGACCTGAACAACTAGCGTCCCTCTTCAACTAGCGTCAGGTGACCTGAACAACTAGCGTCCCTCTTCAACTTAAGTCAGGTGACCTGAACAACTAGCGTCCCTCTTCAACTTAAGTCAGGTGACCTGAACAACTAGCGTCCCATTTCAACTAGCGTCAGGTGACCTGAACAACTAGCGTCCCTCTTCAACTAGCGTCAGGTGACCTGAACAACTAGCGTCCCTCTTCAACTTAAGTCAGGTGACCTGAACAACTAGCGTCCCATTTCAACTAGCGTCAGGTGACCTGAACAACTAGCGTCCCTCTTCAACTTAAGTCAGGTGACCTGAACAACTAGCGTCCCACTTCAACTAGGGTCAGGTGACCTGAACAACTAGCGTCCCTCTTCAACTAGCGTCAGGTGACCTGAACAACTAGCGTCCCTCTTCAACTTAAGTCAGGTGACCTGAACAACTAGCGTCCCATTTCAACTAGCGTCAGGTGACCTGAACAACTAGCGTCCCTCTTCAACTAGCGTCAGGTGACCTGAACAACTAGCGTCCCTCTTCAACTAGCGTCAGGTGACCTGAACAACTAGCGTCCCTCTTCAACTAGCGTCAGGTGACCTGAACAACTAGCGTCCCTCTTCAACTTAAGTCAGGTGACCTGAACAACTAGCGTCCCATTTCAACTAGCGTCAGGTGACCTGAACAACTAGCGTCCCTCTTCAACTAGCGTCAGGTGACCTGAACAACTAGCGTCCCTCTTCAACTTAAGTCAGGTGACCTGAACAACTAGCGTCCCTCTTCAACTTAAGTCAGGTGACCTGAACAACTAGCGTCCCATTTCAACTAGCGTCAGGTGACCTGAACAACTAGCGTCCCTCTTCAACTAGCGTCAGGTGACCTGAACAACTAGCGTCCCTCTTCAACTTAAGTCAGGTGACCTGAACAACTAGCGTCCCACTTCAACTAGCGTCAGGTGACCTGAACAACTAGCGTCCCATTTCAACTTAAGTCAGGTGACCTGAACAACTAGCGTCCCTCTTCAACTAGCGTCAGGTGACCTGAACAACTAGCGTCCCTCTTCAACTTAAGTCAGGTGACCTGAACAACTAGCGTCCCACTTCAACTAGGGTCAGGTGACCTGAACAACTAGCGTCCCTCTTCAACTAGCGTCAGGTGACCTGAACAACAAGCGTCCCTCTTCAACTTAAGTCAGGTGACCTGAACAACTAGCGTCCCATTTCAACTAGCGTCAGGTGACCTGAACAACTAGCGTCCCTCTTCAACTAGCGTCAGGTGACCTGAACAACTAGCGTCCCTCTTCAACTTAAGTCAGGTGACCTGAACAACTAGCGTCCCTCTTCAACTTAAGTCAGGTGACCTGAACAACTAGCGTCCCATTTCAACTAGCGTCAGGTGACCTGAACAACTAGCGTCCCTCTTCAACTAGCGTCAGGTGACCTGAACAACTAGCGTCCCTCTTCAACTTAAGTCAGGTGACCTGAACAACTAGCGTCCCACTTCAACTAGGGTCAGGTGACCTGAACAACTAGCGTCCCTCTTCAACTTAAGTCAGGTGACCTGAACAACTAGCGTCCCTCTTCAACTTAAGTCAGGTGACCTGAACAACTAGCGTCCCATTTCAACTAGCGTCAGGTGACCTGAACAACTAGCGTCCCATTTAAACTAGCGTCAGGTGACCTGAACAACTAGCGTCCCTCTTCAACTTAAGTCAGGTGACCTGAACAACTAGCGTTCCATTTCAACTTGCGTCAGGTGACCTGAACAACTAGCGTCCCACTTCAACTAGCGTCAGGTGACCTGAACAACTAGCGTTCCATTTCAACTTGCGTCAGGTGACCTGAACAACTAGCGTCCCACTTCAACTAGGGTCAGGTGACCTGAACAACTAGCGTCCCTCTTCAACTAGCGTCAGGTGACCTGAACAACTAGCGTCCCACTTCAACTAGGGTCAGGTGACCTGAACAACTAGCGTCCCTCTTCAACTAGCGTCAGGTGACCTGAACAACTAGCGTCCCTCTTCAACTAGCGTCAGGTGACCTGAACAACTAGCGTCCCATTTCAACTAGCGTCAGGTGACCTGAACAACTAGCGTCCCATTTAAACTAGCGTCAGGTGACCTGAACAACTAGCGTCCCTCTTCAACTTAAGTCAGGTGACCTGAACAACTAGCGTTCCATTTCAACTTGCGTCAGGTGACCTGAACAACTAGCGTCCCACTTCAACTAGGGTCAGGTGACCTGAACAACTAGCGTCCCTCTTCAACTAGCGTCAGGTGACCTGAACAACTAGCGTCCCTCTTCAACTTAAGTCAGGTGACCTGAACAACTAGCGTTCCATTTCAACTTGCGTCAGGTGACCTGAACAACTAGCGTCCCACTTCAACTAGGGTCAGGTGACCTGAACAACTAGCGTCCCTCTTCAACTAGCGTCAGGTGACCTGAACAACTAGCGTCCCTCTTCAACTAGCGTCAGGTGACCTGAACAACTAGCGTCCCATTTCAACTAGCGTCAGGTGACCTGAACAACTAGCGTTCCATTTCAACTTGCGTCAGGTGACCTGAACAACTAGCGTCCCACTTCAACTAGGGTCAGGTGACCTGAACAACTAGCGTCCCTCTTCAACTAGCGTCAGGTGACCTGAACAACTAGCGTCCCACTTCAACTAGGGTCAGGTGACCTGAACAACTAGCGTCCCTCTTCAACTAGCGTCAGGTGACCTGAACAACTAGCGTCCCACTTCAACTAGGGTCAGGTGACCTGAACAACTAGCGTCCCTCTTCAACTAGCGTCAGGTGACCTGAACAACTAGCGTCCCTCTTCAACTTAAGTCAGGTGACCTGAACAACTAGCGTCCCACTTCAACTAGGGTCAGGTGACCTGAACAACTAGCGTATCCTCTTCAACTAGCGTCAGGTGACCTGAACAACTAGCGTCCCTCTTCAACTTGCGTCAGGTGACCTGAACAACTAGCGTCCCACTTCAACTAGGGTCAGGTGACCTGAACAACTAGCGTATCCTCTTCAACTTAAGTCAGGTGACCTGAACAACTAGCGTCCCATTTCAACTAGCGTCAGGTGACCTGAACAACTAGCGTCCCTCTTCAACTTAAGTCAGGTGACCTGAACAACTAGCGTTCCATTTCAACTAGCGTCAGGTGACCTGAACAACTAGCGTTCCATTTCAACTTGCGTCAGGTGACCTGAACAACTAGCGTCCCACTTCAACTAGGGTCAGGTGACCTGAACAACTAGCGTCCCTCTTCAACTAGCGTCAGGTGACCTGAACAACTAGCGTCCCACTTCAACTAGGGTCAGGTGACCTGAACAACTAGCGTCCCTCTTCAACTAGCGTCAGGTGACCTGAACAACTAGCGTCCCTCTTCAACTTAAGTCAGGTGACCTGAACAACTAGCGTCCCACTTCAACTAGGGTCAGGTGACCTGAACAACTAGCGTCCCTCTTCAACTTGCGTCAGGTGACCTGAACAACTAGCGTCCCTCTTCAACTTGCGTCAGGTGACCTGAACAACTAGCGTCCCACTTCAACTAGGGTCAGGTGACCTGAACAACTAGCGTATCCTCTTCAACTTAAGTCAGGTGACCTGAACAACTAGCGTCCCATTTCAACTAGCGTCAGGTGACCTGAACAACTAGCGTCCCTCTTCAACTTAAGTCAGGTGACCTGAACAACTAGCGTCCCATTTCAACTAGCGTCAGGTGACCTGAACAACTAGCGTCCCTCTTCAACTTAAGTCAGGTGACCTGAACAACTAGCGTCCCATTTCAACTAGCGTCAGGTGACCTGAACAACTAGCGTCCCTCTTCAACTTAAGTCAGGTGACCTGAACAACTAGCGTCCCACTTCAACTAGGGTCAGGTGACCTGAACAACTAGCGTCCCTCTTCAACTAGCGTCAGGTGACCTGAACAACTAGCGTCCCTCTTCAACTTAAGTCAGGTGACCTGAACAACTAGCGTCCCATTTCAACTAGCGTCAGGTGACCTGAACAACTAGCGTCCCTCTTCAACTTAAGTCAGGTGACCTGAACAACTAGCGTCCCACTTCAACTAGGGTCAGGTGACCTGAACAACTAGCGTCCCTCTTCAACTAGCGTCAGGTGACCTGAACAACTAGCGTCCCTCTTCAACTAGCGTCAGGTGACCTGAACAACTAGCGTTCCATTTCAACTTGCGTCAGATGACCTGAACAACTAGCGTCCCACTTCAACTAGGGTCAGGTGACCTGAACAACTAGCGTCCCTCTTCAACTAGCGTCAGGTGACCTGAACAACTAGCGTCCCTCTTCAACTTAAGTCAGGTGACCTGAACAACTAGCGTCCCATTTCAACTAGCGTCAGGTGACCTGAACAACTAGCGTCCCTCTTCAACTTAAGTCAGGTGACCTGAACAACTAGCGTCCCACTTCAACTAGGGTCCCTCTTCAACTAGCGTCAGGTGACCTGAACAACTAGCGTCCCTCTTCAACTTAAGTCAGGTGACCTGAACAACTAGCGTCCCATTTCAACTAGCGTCAGGTGACCTGAACAACTAGCGTCCCTCTTCAACTAGCGTCAGTTGACCTGAACAACTAGCGTCCCTCTTCAACTAGCGTCAGGTGACCTGAACAACTAGCGTCCCATTTCAACTTGCGTCAGGTGACCTGAACAACTAGCGTCCCATTTCAACTAGCGTCAGGTGACCTGAACAACTAGCGTCCCTCTTCAACTTGCGTCAGGTGACCTGAACAACTAGCGTCCCATTTCAACTTGCGTCAGGTGACCTGAACAACTAGCGTCCCACTTCAACTAGGGTCAGGTGACCTGAACAACTAGCGTCCCACTTCAACTAGGGTCAGGTGACCTGAACAACTAGCGTTCCATTTCAACTTGCGTCAGGTGACCTGAACAACTAGCGTCCCACTTCAACTAGGGTCAGGTGACCTGAACAACTAGCGTCCCTCTTCAACTAGCGTCAGGTGACCTGAACAACTAGCGTCCCTCTTCAACTTAAGTCAGGTGACCTGAACAACTAGCGTCCCATTTCAACTAGCGTCAGGTGACCTGAACAACTAGCGTCCCTCTTCAACTTAAGTCAGGTGACCTGAACAACTAGCGTCCCACTTCAACTAGGGTCAGGTGACCTGAACAACTAGCGTCCCTCTTCAACTAGCGTCAGGTGACCTGAACAACTAGCGTCCCTCTTCAACTTAAGTCAGGTGACCTGAACAACTAGCGTCCCATTTCAACTAGCGTCAGTTGACCTGAACAACTAGCGTCCCTCTTCAACTAGCGTCAGGTGACCTGAACAACTAGCGTCCCTCTTCAACTAGCGTCAGGTGACCTGAACAACTAGCGTCCCTCTTCAACTAGCGTCAGGTGACCTGAACAACTAGCGTCCCTCTTCAACTTAAGTCAGGTGACCTGAACAACTAGCGTCCCATTTCAACTAGCGTCAGGTGACCTGAACAACTAGCGTCCCTCTTCAACTAGCGTCAGGTGACCTGAACAACTAGCGTCCCTCTTCAACTTAAGTCAGGTGACCTGAACAACTAGCGTCCCTCTTCAACTTAAGTCAGGTGACCTGAACAACTAGCGTCCCATTTCAACTAGCGTCAGGTGACCTGAACAACTAGCGTCCCTCTTCAACTAGCGTCAGGTGACCTGAACAACTAGCGTCCCTCTTCAACTTAAGTCAGGTGACCTGAACAACTAGCGTCCCACTTCAACTAGCGTCAGGTGACCTGAACAACTAGCGTCCCATTTCAACTTAAGTCAGGTGACCTGAACAACTAGCGTCCCTCTTCAACTAGCGTCAGGTGACCTGAACAACTAGCGTCCCTCTTCAACTTAAGTCAGGTGACCTGAACAACTAGCGTCCCACTTCAACTAGGGTCAGGTGACCTGAACAACTAGCGTCCCTCTTCAACTAGCGTCAGGTGACCTGAACAACAAGCGTCCCTCTTCAACTTAAGTCAGGTGACCTGAACAACTAGCGTCCCATTTCAACTAGCGTCAGGTGACCTGAACAACTAGCGTCCCTCTTCAACTAGCGTCAGGTGACCTGAACAACTAGCGTCCCTCTTCAACTTAAGTCAGGTGACCTGAACAACTAGCGTCCCTCTTCAACTTAAGTCAGGTGACCTGAACAACTAGCGTCCCATTTCAACTAGCGTCAGGTGACCTGAACAACTAGCGTCCCTCTTCAACTAGCGTCAGGTGACCTGAACAACTAGCGTCCCTCTTCAACTTAAGTCAGGTGACCTGAACAACTAGCGTCCCACTTCAACTAGCGTCAGGTGACCTGAACAACTAGCGTCCCATTTCAACTTAAGTCAGGTGACCTGAACAACTAGCGTCCCTCTTCAACTAGCGTCAGGTGACCTGAACAACTAGCGTCCCTCTTCAACTTAAGTCAGGTGACCTGAACAACTAGCGTCCCACTTCAACTAGGGTCAGGTGACCTGAACAACTAGCGTCCCTCTTCAACTAGCGTCAGGTGACCTGAACAACTAGCGTCCCTCTTCAACTTAAGTCAGGTGACCTGAACAACTAGCGTCCCATTTCAACTAGCGTCAGGTGACCTGAACAACTAGCGTCCCATTTAAACTAGCGTCAGGTGACCTGAACAACTAGCGTCCCTCTTCAACTTAAGTCAGGTGACCTGAACAACTAGCGTTCCATTTCAACTTGCGTCAGGTGACCTGAACAACTAGCGTCCCACTTCAACTAGCGTCAGGTGACCTGAACAACTAGCGTTCCATTTCAACTTGCGTCAGGTGACCTGAACAACTAGCGTCCCACTTCAACTAGGGTCAGGTGACCTGAACAACTAGCGTCCCTCTTCAACTAGCGTCAGGTGACCTGAACAACTAGCGTCCCACTTCAACTAGGGTCAGGTGACCTGAACAACTAGCGTCCCTCTTCAACTAGCGTCAGGTGACCTGAACAACTAGCGTCCCTCTTCAACTAGCGTCAGGTGACCTGAACAACTAGCGTCCCATTTCAACTAGCGTCAGGTGACCTGAACAACTAGCGTTCCATTTCAACTTGCGTCAGGTGACCTGAACAACTAGCGTCCCACTTCAACTAGGGTCAGGTGACCTGAACAACTAGCGTCCCTCTTCAACTAGCGTCAGGTGACCTGAACAACTAGCGTCCCACTTCAACTAGGGTCAGGTGACCTGAACAACTAGCGTCCCTCTTCAACTAGCGTCAGGTGACCTGAACAACTAGCGTCCCTCTTCAACTTAAGTCAGGTGACCTGAACAACTAGCGTCCCTCTTCAACTAGGGTCAGGTGACCTGAACAACTAGCGTATCCTCTTCAACTAGCGTCAGGTGACCTGAACAACTAGCGTCCCTCTTCAACTTGCGTCAGGTGACCTGAACAACTAGCGTCCCTCTTCAACTAGCGTCAGGTGACCTGAACAACTAGCGTCCCATTTCAACTAGCGTCAGGTGACCTGAACAACTAGCGTTCCATTTCAACTTGCGTCAGGTGACCTGAACAACTAGCGTCCCACTTCAACTAGGGTCAGGTGACCTGAACAACTAGCGTCCCTCTTCAACTAGCGTCAGGTGACCTGAACAACTAGCGTCCCACTTCAACTAGGGTCAGGTGACCTGAACAACTAGCGTCCCTCTTCAACTAGCGTCAGGTGACCTGAACAACTAGCGTCCCTCTTCAACTTAAGTCAGGTGACCTGAACAACTAGCGTCCCTCTTCAACTAGGGTCAGGTGACCTGAACAACTAGCGTATCCTCTTCAACTAGCGTCAGGTGACCTGAACAACTAGCGTCCCTCTTCAACTTGCGTCAGGTGACCTGAACAACTAGCGTCCCACTTCAACTAGGGTCAGGTGACCTGAACAACTAGCGTATCCTCTTCAACTTAAGTCAGGTGACCTGAACAACTAGCGTCCCATTTCAACTAGCGTCAGGTGACCTGAACAACTAGCGTCCCTCTTCAACTTAAGTCAGGTGACCTGAACAACTAGCGTCCCATTTCAACTAGCGTCAGGTGACCTGAACAACTAGCGTCCCATTTAAACTAGCGTCAGGTGACCTGAACAACTAGCGTCCCTCTTCAACTTAAGTCAGGTGACCTGAACAACTAGCGTTCCATTTCAACTTGCGTCAGGTGACCTGAACAACTAGCGTCCCACTTCAACTAGGGTCAGGTGACCTGAACAACTAGCGTCCCTCTTCAACTAGCGTCAGGTGACCTGAACAACTAGCGTCCCTCTTCAACTTAAGTCAGGTGACCTGAACAACTAGCGTTCCATTTCAACTTGCGTCAGGTGACCTGAACAACTAGCGTCCCACTTCAACTAGGGTCAGGTGACCTGAACAACTAGCGTCCCTCTTCAACTAGCGTCAGGTGACCTGAACAACTAGCGTCCCTCTTCAACTAGCGTCAGGTGACCTGAACAACTAGCGTCCCATTTCAACTAGCGTCAGGTGACCTGAACAACTAGCGTTCCATTTCAACTTGCGTCAGGTGACCTGAACAACTAGCGTCCCACTTCAACTAGGGTCAGGTGACCTGAACAACTAGCGTCCCTCTTCAACTAGCGTCAGGTGACCTGAACAACTAGCGTCCCACTTCAACTAGGGTCAGGTGACCTGAACAACTAGCGTCCCTCTTCAACTAGCGTCAGGTGACCTGAACAACTAGCGTCCCTCTTCAACTTAAGTCAGGTGACCTGAACAACTAGCGTCCCACTTCAACTAGGGTCAGGTGACCTGAACAACTAGCGTCCCTCTTCAACTAGCGTCAGGTGACCTGAACAACTAGCGTCCCACTTCAACTAGGGTCAGGTGACCTGAACAACTAGCGTCCCTCTTCAACTAGCGTCAGGTGACCTGAACAACTAGCGTCCCTCTTCAACTTAAGTCAGGTGACCTGAACAACTAGCGTCCCACTTCAACTAGGGTCAGGTGACCTGAACAACTAGCGTATCCTCTTCAACTAGCGTCAGGTGACCTGAACAACTAGCGTCCCTCTTCAACTTGCGTCAGGTGACCTGAACAACTAGCGTCCCACTTCAACTAGGGTCAGGTGACCTGAACAACTAGCGTATCCTCTTCAACTTAAGTCAGGTGACCTGAACAACTAGCGTCCCATTTCAACTAGCGTCAGGTGACCTGAACAACTAGCGTCCCTCTTCAACTTAAGTCAGGTGACCTGAACAACTAGCGTTCCATTTCAACTAGCGTCAGGTGACCTGAACAACTAGCGTTCCATTTCAACTTGCGTCAGGTGACCTGAACAACTAGCGTCCCACTTCAACTAGGGTCAGGTGACCTGAACAACTAGCGTCCCTCTTCAACTAGCGTCAGGTGACCTGAACAACTAGCGTCCCACTTCAACTAGGGTCAGGTGACCTGAACAACTAGCGTCCCTCTTCAACTAGCGTCAGGTGACCTGAACAACTAGCGTCCCTCTTCAACTTAAGTCAGGTGACCTGAACAACTAGCGTCCCACTTCAACTAGGGTCAGGTGACCTGAACAACTAGCGTCCCTCTTCAACTTGCGTCAGGTGACCTGAACAACTAGCGTCCCACTTCAACTAGGGTCAGGTGACCTGAACAACTAGCGTATCCTCTTCAACTTAAGTCAGGTGACCTGAACAACTAGCGTCCCATTTCAACTAGCGTCAGGTGACCTGAACAACTAGCGTCCCTCTTCAACTAGCGTCAGGTGACCTGAACAACTAGCGTCAGGTGACCTGAACAACTAGCGTCCCTCTTCAACTAGGGTCAGGTGACCTGAACAACTAGCGTTCCATTTCAACTTGCGTCAGGTGACCTGAACAACTAGCGTCCCACTTCAACTAGGGTCAGGTGACCTGAACAACTAGCGTCCCTCTTCAACTAGCGTCAGGTGACCTGAACAACTAGCGTCCCTCTTCAACTTAAGTCAGGTGACCTGAACAACTAGCGTTCCATTTCAACTTGCGTCAGGTGACCTGAACAACTAGCGTCCCACTTCAACTAGGGTCAGGTGACCTGAACAACTAGCGTCCCTCTTCAACTAGCGTCAGGTGACCTGAACAACTAGCGTCCCTCTTCAACTAGCGTCAGGTGACCTGAACAACTAGCGTCCCATTTCAACTAGCGTCAGGTGACCTGAACAACTAGCGTTCCATTTCAACTTGCGTCAGGTGACCTGAACAACTAGCGTCCCACTTCAAATAGGGTCAGGTGACCTGAACAACTAGCGTCCCTCTTCAACTAGCGTCAGGTGACCTGAACAACTAGCGTCCCACTTCAACTAGGGTCAGGTGACCTGAACAACTAGCGTCCCTCTTCAACTAGCGTCAGGTGACCTGAACAACTAGCGTCCCACTTCAACTAGGGTCAGGTGACCTGAACAACTAGCGTCCCTCTTCAACTAGCGTCAGGTGACCTGAACAACTAGCGTCCCTCTTCAACTTAAGTCAGGTGACCTGAACAACTAGCGTCCCACTTCAACTAGGGTCAGGTGACCTGAACAACTAGCGTATCCTCTTCAACTAGCGTCAGGTGACCTGAACAACTAGCGTCCCTCTTCAACTTGCGTCAGGTGACCTGAACAACTAGCGTCCCACTTCAACTAGGGTCAGGTGACCTGAACAACTAGCGTATCCTCTTCAACTTAAGTCAGGTGACCTGAACAACTAGCGTCCCATTTCAACTAGCGTCAGGTGACCTGAACAACTAGCGTCCCTCTTCAACTTAAGTCAGGTGACCTGAACAACTAGCGTTCCATTTCAACTAGCGTCAGGTGACCTGAACAACTAGCGTTCCATTTCAACTTGCGTCAGGTGACCTGAACAACTAGCGTCCCACTTCAACTAGGGTCAGGTGACCTGAACAACTAGCGTCCCTCTTCAACTAGCGTCAGGTGACCTGAACAACTAGCGTCCCACTTCAACTAGGGTCAGGTGACCTGAACAACTAGCGTCCCTCTTCAACTAGCGTCAGGTGACCTGAACAACTAGCGTCCCTCTTCAACTTAAGTCAGGTGACCTGAACAACTAGCGTCCCACTTCAACTAGGGTCAGGTGACCTGAACAACTAGCGTCCCTCTTCAACTTGCGTCAGGTGACCTGAACAACTAGCGTCCCTCTTCAACTTAAGTCAGGTGACCTGAACAACTAGCGTTCCATTTCAACTTGCGTCAGGTGACCTGAACAACTAGCGTCCCACTTCAACTAGGGTCAGGTGACCTGAACAACTAGCGTCCCTCTTCAACTAGCGTCAGGTGACCTGAACAACTAGCGTCCCTCTTCAACTAGCGTCAGGTGACCTGAACAACTAGCGTCCCATTTCAACTAGCGTCAGGTGACCTGAACAACTAGCGTTCCATTTCAACTTGCGTCAGGTGACCTGAACAACTAGCGTCCCACTTCAAATAGGGTCAGGTGACCTGAACAACTAGCGTCCCTCTTCAACTAGCGTCAGGTGACCTGAACAACTAGCGTCCCACTTCAACTAGGGTCAGGTGACCTGAACAACTAGCGTCCCTCTTCAACTAGCGTCAGGTGACCTGAACAACTAGCGTCCCACTTCAACTAGGGTCAGGTGACCTGAACAACTAGCGTCCCTCTTCAACTAGCGTCAGGTGACCTGAACAACTAGCGTCCCTCTTCAACTTAAGTCAGGTGACCTGAACAACTAGCGTCCCACTTCAACTAGGGTCAGGTGACCTGAACAACTAGCGTATCCTCTTCAACTAGCGTCAGGTGACCTGAACAACTAGCGTCCCTCTTCAACTTGCGTCAGGTGACCTGAACAACTAGCGTCCCACTTCAACTAGGGTCAGGTGACCTGAACAACTAGCGTATCCTCTTCAACTTAAGTCAGGTGACCTGAACAACTAGCGTCCCATTTCAACTAGCGTCAGGTGACCTGAACAACTAGCGTCCCTCTTCAACTTAAGTCAGGTGACCTGAACAACTAGCGTTCCATTTCAACTAGCGTCAGGTGACCTGAACAACTAGCGTTCCATTTCAACTTGCGTCAGGTGACCTGAACAACTAGCGTCCCACTTCAACTAGGGTCAGGTGACCTGAACAACTAGCGTCCCTCTTCAACTAGCGTCAGGTGACCTGAACAACTAGCGTCCCACTTCAACTAGGGTCAGGTGACCTGAACAACTAGCGTCCCTCTTCAACTAGCGTCAGGTGACCTGAACAACTAGCGTCCCTCTTCAACTTAAGTCAGGTGACCTGAACAACTAGCGTCCCACTTCAACTAGGGTCAGGTGACCTGAACAACTAGCGTCCCTCTTCAACTTGCGTCAGGTGACCTGAACAACTAGCGTCCCTCTTCAACTTAAGTCAGGTGACCTGAACAACTAGCGTCCCATTTCAACTAGCGTCAGGTGACCTGAACAACTAGCGTCCCTCTTCAACTTAAGTCAGGTGACCTGAACAACTAGCGTCCCATTTCAACTAGCGTCAGGTGACCTGAACAACTAGCGTCCCATTTAAACTAGCGTCAGGTGACCTGAACAACTAGCGTCCCTCTTCAACTTAAGTCAGGTGACCTGAACAACTAGCGTTCCATTTCAACTTGCGTCAGGTGACCTGAACAACTAGCGTCCCACTTCAACTAGGGTCAGGTGACCTGAACAACTAGCGTCCCTCTTCAACTAGCGTCAGGTGACCTGAACAACTAGCGTCCCTCTTCAACTTAAGTCAGGTGACCTGAACAACTAGCGTCCCACTTCAACTAGGGTCAGGTGACCTGAACAACTAGCGTCCCTCTTCAACTTGCGTCAGGTGACCTGAACAACTAGCGTCCCACTTCAACTAGGGTCAGGTGACCTGAACAACTAGCGTATCCTCTTCAACTTAAGTCAGGTGACCTGAACAACTAGCGTCCCATTTCAACTAGCGTCAGGTGACCTGAACAACTAGCGTCCCTCTTCAACTTAAGTCAGGTGACCTGAACAACTAGCGTCCCATTTCAACTAGCGTCAGGTGACCTGAACAACTAGCGTCCCATTTAAACTAGCGTCAGGTGACCTGAACAACTAGCGTCCCTCTTCAACTTAAGTCAGGTGACCTGAACAACTAGCGTTCCATTTCAACTTGCGTCAGGTGACCTGAACAACTAGCGTCCCACTTCAACTAGGGTCAGGTGACCTGAACAACTAGCGTCCCTCTTCAACTAGCGTCAGGTGACCTGAACAACTAGCGTCCCTCTTCAACTTAAGTCAGGTGACCTGAACAACTAGCGTTCCATTTCAACTTGCGTCCCACTTCAACTAGGGTCAGGTGACCTGAACAACTAGCGTCCCTCTTCAACTAGCGTCAGGTGACCTGAACAACTAGCGTCCCTCTTCAACTAGCGTCAGGTGACCTGAACAACTAGCGTCCCATTTCAACTAGCGTCAGGTGACCTGAACAACTAGCGTTCCATTTCAACTTGCGTCAGGTGACCTGAACAACTAGCGTCCCACTTCAACTAGGGTCAGGTGACCTGAACAACTAGCGTCCCTCTTCAACTAGCGTCAGGTGACCTGAACAACTAGCGTCCCACTTCAACTAGGGTCAGGTGACCTGAACAACTAGCGTCCCTCTTCAACTAGCGTCAGGTGACCTGAACAACTAGCGTCCCACTTCAACTAGGGTCAGGTGACCTGAACAACTAGCGTCCCTCTTCAACTAGCGTCAGGTGACCTGAACAACTAGCGTCCCTCTTCAACTTAAGTCAGGTGACCTGAACAACTAGCGTCCCACTTCAACTAGGGTCAGGTGACCTGAACAACTAGCGTATCCTCTTCAACTAGCGTCAGGTGACCTGAACAACTAGCGTCCCTCTTCAACTTGCGTCAGGTGACCTGAACAACTAGCGTCCCACTTCAACTAGGGTCAGGTGACCTGAACAACTAGCGTATCCTCTTCAACTTAAGTCAGGTGACCTGAACAACTAGCGTCCCATTTCAACTAGCGTCAGGTGACCTGAACAACTAGCGTCCCTCTTCAACTTAAGTCAGGTGACCTGAACAACTAGCGTTCCATTTCAACTAGCGTCAGGTGACCTGAACAACTAGCGTTCCATTTCAACTTGCGTCAGGTGACCTGAACAACTAGCGTCCCACTTCAACTAGGGTCAGGTGACCTGAACAACTAGCGTCCCTCTTCAACTAGCGTCAGGTGACCTGAACAACTAGCGTCCCTCTTCAACTAGCGTCAGGTGACCTGAACAACTAGCGTCCCTCTTCAACTTAAGTCAGGTGACCTGAACAACTAGCGTCCCACTTCAACTAGGGTCAGGTGACCTGAACAACTAGCGTCCCTCTTCAACTTGCGTCAGGTGACCTGAACAACTAGCGTCCCACTTCAACTAGGGTCAGGTGACCTGAACAACTAGCGTATCCTCTTCAACTTAAGTCAGGTGACCTGAACAACTAGCGTCCCATTTCAACTAGCGTCAGGTGACCTGAACAACTAGCGTCCCTCTTCAACTTAAGTCAGGTGACCTGAACAACTAGCGTCCCATTTCAACTAGCGTCAGGTGACCTGAACAACTAGCGTCCCATTTAAACTAGCGTCAGGTGACCTGAACAACTAGCGTCCCTCTTCAACTTAAGTCAGGTGACCTGAACAACTAGCGTTCCATTTCAACTTGCGTCAGGTGACCTGAACAACTAGCGTCCCACTTCAACTAGGGTCAGGTGACCTGAACAACTAGCGTCCCTCTTCAACTAGCGTCAGGTGACCTGAACAACTAGCGTCCCTCTTCAACTTAAGTCAGGTGACCTGAACAACTAGCGTTCCATTTCAACTTGCGTCAGGTGACCTGAACAACTAGCGTCCCACTTCAACTAGGGTCAGGTGACCTGAACAACTAGCGTCCCTCTTCAACTAGCGTCAGGTGACCTGAACAACTAGCGTCCCTCTTCAACTAGCGTCAGGTGACCTGAACAACTAGCGTCCCATTTCAACTAGCGTCAGGTGACCTGAACAACTAGCGTTCCATTTCAACTTGCGTCAGGTGACCTGAACAACTAGCGTCCCACTTCAACTAGGGTCAGGTGACCTGAACAACTAGCGTCCCTCTTCAACTAGCGTCAGGTGACCTGAACAACTAGCGTCCCACTTCAACTAGGGTCAGGTGACCTGAACAACTAGCGTCCCTCTTCAACTAGCGTCAGGTGACCTGAACAACTAGCGTCCCACTTCAACTAGGGTCAGGTGACCTGAACAACTAGCGTCCCTCTTCAACTTAAGTCAGGTGACCTGAACAACTAGCGTCCCATTTCAACTAGCGTCAGGTGACCTGAACAACTAGCGTCCCTCTTCAACTTAAGTCAGGTGACCTGAACAACTAGCGTCCCACTTCAACTAGGGTCAGGTGACCTGAACAACTAGCGTCCCTCTTCAACTAGCGTCAGGTGACCTGAACAACTAGCGTCCCTCTTCAACTTAAGTCAGGTGACCTGAACAACTAGCGTCCCATTTCAACTAGCGTCAGGTGACCTGAACAACTAGCGTCCCTCTTCAACTTAAGTCAGGTGACCTGAACAACTAGCGTCCCACTTCAACTAGGGTCAGGTGACCTGAACAACTAGCGTCCCTCTTCAACTAGCGTCAGGTGACCTGAACAACTAGCGTCCCTCTTCAACTTAAGTCAGGTGACCTGAACAACTAGCGTCCCTCTTCAACTAGGGTCAGGTGACCTGAACAACTAGCGTATCCTCTTCAACTTAAGTCAGGTGACCTGAACAACTAGCGTCCCATTTCAACTAGCGTCAGGTGACCTGAACAACTAGCGTCCCTCTTCAACTTAAGTCAGGTGACCTGAACAACTAGCGTCCCATTTCAACTAGCGTCAGGTGACCTGAACAACTAGCGTCCCATTTAAACTAGCGTCAGGTGACCTGAACAACTAGCGTCCCTCTTCAACTTAAGTCAGGTGACCTGAACAACTAGCGTTCCATTTCAACTTGCGTCAGGTGACCTGAACAACTAGCGTCCCACTTCAACTAGGGTCAGGTGACCTGAACAACTAGCGTCCCTCTTCAACTTGCGTCAGGTGACCTGAACAACTAGCGTCCCTCTTCAACTTAAGTCAGGTGACCTGAACAACTAGCGTTCCATTTCAACTTGCGTCAGGTGACCTGAACAACTAGCGTCCCACTTCAACTAGGGTCAGGTGACCTGAACAACTAGCGTCCCTCTTCAACTAGCGTCAGGTGACCTGAACAACTAGCGTCCCTCTTCAACTAGCGTCAGGTGACCTGAACAACTAGCGTCCCATTTCAACTAGCGTCAGGTGACCTGAACAACTAGCGTTCCATTTCAACTTGCGTCAGGTGACCTGAACAACTAGCGTCCCACTTCAACTAGGGTCAGGTGACCTGAACAACTAGCGTCCCTCTTCAACTAGCGTCAGGTGACCTGAACAACTAGCGTCCCACTTCAACTAGGGTCAGGTGACCTGAACAACTAGCGTCCCTCTTCAACTAGCGTCAGGTGACCTGAACAACTAGCGTCCCACTTCAACTAGGGTCAGGTGACCTGAACAACTAGCGTCCCTCTTCAACTAGCGTCAGGTGACCTGAACAACTAGCGTCCCTCTTCAACTTAAGTCAGGTGACCTGAACAACTAGCGTCCCACTTCAACTAGGGTCAGGTGACCTGAACAACTAGCGTATCCTCTTCAACTAGCGTCAGGTGACCTGAACAACTAGCGTCCCTCTTCAACTTGCGTCAGGTGACCTGAACAACTAGCGTCCCACTTCAACTAGGGTCAGGTGACCTGAACAACTAGCGTATCCTCTTCAACTTAAGTCAGGTGACCTGAACAACTAGCGTCCCATTTCAACTAGCGTCAGGTGACCTGAACAACTAGCGTCCCTCTTCAACTTAAGTCAGGTGACCTGAACAACTAGCGTTCCATTTCAACTAGCGTCAGGTGACCTGAACAACTAGCGTTCCATTTCAACTTGCGTCAGGTGACCTGAACAACTAGCGTCCCACTTCAACTAGGGTCAGGTGACCTGAACAACTAGCGTCCCTCTTCAACTAGCGTCAGGTGACCTGAACAACTAGCGTCCCACTTCAACTAGGGTCAGGTGACCTGAACAACTAGCGTCCCTCTTCAACTAGCGTCAGGTGACCTGAACAACTAGCGTCCCTCTTCAACTTAAGTCAGGTGACCTGAACAACTAGCGTCCCACTTCAACTAGGGTCAGGTGACCTGAACAACTAGCGTCCCTCTTCAACTTGCGTCAGGTGACCTGAACAACTAGCGTCCCACTTCAACTAGGGTCAGGTGACCTGAACAACTAGCGTATCCTCTTCAACTTAAGTCAGGTGACCTGAACAACTAGCGTCCCATTTCAACTAGCGTCAGGTGACCTGAACAACTAGCGTCCCTCTTCAACTTAAGTCAGGTGACCTGAACAACTAGCGTTCCATTTCAACTAGCGTCAGGTGACCTGAACAACTAGCGTTCCATTTCAACTTGCGTCAGGTGACCTGAACAACTAGCGTCCCACTTCAACTAGGGTCAGGTGACCTGAACAACTAGCGTCCCTCTTCAACTAGCGTCAGGTGACCTGAACAACTAGCGTCCCACTTCAACTAGGGTCAGGTGACCTGAACAACTAGCGTCCCTCTTCAACTAGCGTCAGGTGACCTGAACAACTAGCGTCCCTCTTCAACTTAAGTCAGGTGACCTGAACAACTAGCGTCCCACTTCAACTAGGGTCAGGTGACCTGAACAACTAGCGTCCCTCTTCAACTTGCGTCAGGTGACCTGAACAACTAGCGTCCCACTTCAACTAGGGTCAGGTGACCTGAACAACTAGCGTATCCTCTTCAACTTAAGTCAGGTGACCTGAACAACTAGCGTCCCATTTCAACTAGCGTCAGGTGACCTGAACAACTAGCGTCCCTCTTCAACTTAAGTCAGGTGACCTGAACAACTAGCGTCCCTCTTCAACTTAAGTCAGGTGACCTGAACAACTAGCGTTCCATTTCAACTAGCGTCAGGTGACCTGAACAACTAGCGTTCCATTTCAACTTGCGTCAGGTGACCTGAACAACTAGCGTCCCACTTCAACTAGGGTCAGGTGACCTGAACAACTAGCGTCCCTCTTCAACTAGCGTCAGGTGACCTGAACAACTAGCGTCCCACTTCAACTAGGGTCAGGTGACCTGAACAACTAGCGTCCCTCTTCAACTAGCGTCAGGTGACCTGAACAACTAGCGTCCCTCTTCAACTTAAGTCAGGTGACCTGAACAACTAGCGTCCCACTTCAACTAGGGTCAGGTGACCTGAACAACTAGCGTCCCTCTTCAACTTGCGTCAGGTGACCTGAACAACTAGCGTCCCACTTCAACTAGGGTCAGGTGACCTGAACAACTAGCGTATCCTCTTCAACTTAAGTCAGGTGACCTGAACAACTAGCGTCCCATTTCAACTAGCGTCAGGTGACCTGAACAACTAGCGTCCCTCTTCAACTAGCGTCAGGTGACCTGAACAACTAGCGTCCCATTTAAACTAGCGTCAGGTGACCTGAACAACTAGCGTCCCTCTTCAACTTAAGTCAGGTGACCTGAACAACTAGCGTTCCATTTCAACTTGCGTCAGGTGACCTGAACAACTAGCGTCCCACTTCAACTAGGGTCAGGTGACCTGAACAACTAGCGTCCCTCTTCAACTAGCGTCAGGTGACCTGAACAACTAGCGTCCCTCTTCAACTTAAGTCAGGTGACCTGAACAACTAGCGTTCCATTTCAACTTGCGTCAGGTGACCTGAACAACTAGCGTCCCACTTCAACTAGGGTCAGGTGACCTGAACAACTAGCGTCCCTCTTCAACTAGCGTCAGGTGACCTGAACAACTAGCGTCCCTCTTCAACTAGCGTCAGGTGACCTGAACAACTAGCGTCCCATTTCAACTAGCGTCAGGTGACCTGAACAACTAGCGTTCCATTTCAACTTGCGTCAGGTGACCTGAACAACTAGCGTCCCACTTCAAATAGGGTCAGGTGACCTGAACAACTAGCGTCCCTCTTCAACTAGCGTCAGGTGACCTGAACAACTAGCGTCCCACTTCAACTAGGGTCAGGTGACCTGAACAACTAGCGTCCCTCTTCAACTAGCGTCAGGTGACCTGAACAACTAGCGTCCCACTTCAACTAGGGTCAGGTGACCTGAACAACTAGCGTCCCTCTTCAACTAGCGTCAGGTGACCTGAACAACTAGCGTCCCTCTTCAACTTAAGTCAGGTGACCTGAACAACTAGCGTCCCACTTCAACTAGGGTCAGGTGACCTGAACAACTAGCGTATCCTCTTCAACTAGCGTCAGGTGACCTGAACAACTAGCGTCCCTCTTCAACTTGCGTCAGGTGACCTGAACAACTAGCGTCCCACTTCAACTAGGGTCAGGTGACCTGAACAACTAGCGTATCCTCTTCAACTTAAGTCAGGTGACCTGAACAACTAGCGTCCCATTTCAACTAGCGTCAGGTGACCTGAACAACTAGCGTCCCTCTTCAACTTAAGTCAGGTGACCTGAACAACTAGCGTTCCATTTCAACTAGCGTCAGGTGACCTGAACAACTAGCGTTCCATTTCAACTTGCGTCAGGTGACCTGAACAACTAGCGTCCCACTTCAACTAGGGTCAGGTGACCTGAACAACTAGCGTCCCTCTTCAACTAGCGTCAGGTGACCTGAACAACTAGCGTCCCTCTTCAACTAGGGTCAGGTGACCTGAACAACTAGCGTCCCTCTTCAACTAGCGTCAGGTGACCTGAACAACTAGCGTCCCTCTTCAACTTAAGTCAGGTGACCTGAACAACTAGCGTCCCACTTCAACTAGGGTCAGGTGACCTGAACAACTAGCGTCCCTCTTCAACTTGCGTCAGGTGACCTGAACAACTAGCGTCCCTCTTCAACTTAAGTCAGGTGACCTGAACAACTAGCGTCCCATTTCAACTAGCGTCAGGTGACCTGAACAACTAGCGTCCCTCTTCAACTTAAGTCAGGTGACCTGAACAACTAGCGTCCCATTTCAACTAGCGTCAGGTGACCTGAACAACTAGCGTCCCATTTAAACTAGCGTCAGGTGACCTGAACAACTAGCGTCCCTCTTCAACTTAAGTCAGGTGACCTGAACAACTAGCGTTCCATTTCAACTTGCGTCAGGTGACCTGAACAACTAGCGTCCCACTTCAACTAGGGTCAGGTGACCTGAACAACTAGCGTCCCTCTTCAACTAGCGTCAGGTGACCTGAACAACTAGCGTCCCTCTTCAACTTAAGTCAGGTGACCTGAACAACTAGCGTCCCACTTCAACTAGGGTCAGGTGACCTGAACAACTAGCGTCCCTCTTCAACTTAAGTCAGGTGACCTGAACAACTAGCGTCCCATTTCAACTAGCGTCAGGTGACCTGAACAACTAGCGTCCCATTTAAACTAGCGTCAGGTGACCTGAACAACTAGCGTCCCTCTTCAACTTAAGTCAGGTGACCTGAACAACTAGCGTTCCATTTCAACTTGCGTCAGGTGACCTGAACAACTAGCGTCCCACTTCAACTAGGGTCAGGTGACCTGAACAACTAGCGTCCCTCTTCAACTAGCGTCAGGTGACCTGAACAACTAGCGTCCCTCTTCAACTTAAGTCAGGTGACCTGAACAACTAGCGTTCCATTTCAACTTGCGTCCCACTTCAACTAGGGTCAGGTGACCTGAACAACTAGCGTCCCTCTTCAACTAGCGTCAGGTGACCTGAACAACTAGCGTCCCTCTTCAACTAGCGTCAGGTGACCTGAACAACTAGCGTCCCATTTCAACTAGCGTCAGGTGACCTGAACAACTAGCGTTCCATTTCAACTTGCGTCAGGTGACCTGAACAACTAGCGTCCCACTTCAACTAGGGTCAGGTGACCTGAACAACTAGCGTCCCTCTTCAACTAGCGTCAGGTGACCTGAACAACTAGCGTCCCACTTCAACTAGGGTCAGGTGACCTGAACAACTAGCGTCCCTCTTCAACTAGCGTCAGGTGACCTGAACAACTAGCGTCCCACTTCAACTAGGGTCAGGTGACCTGAACAACTAGCGTCCCTCTTCAACTAGCGTCAGGTGACCTGAACAACTAGCGTCCCTCTTCAACTTAAGTCAGGTGACCTGAACAACTAGCGTCCCACTTCAACTAGGGTCAGGTGACCTGAACAACTAGCGTATCCTCTTCAACTAGCGTCAGGTGACCTGAACAACTAGCGTCCCTCTTCAACTTGCGTCAGGTGACCTGAACAACTAGCGTCCCACTTCAACTAGGGTCAGGTGACCTGAACAACTAGCGTATCCTCTTCAACTTAAGTCAGGTGACCTGAACAACTAGCGTCCCATTTCAACTAGCGTCAGGTGACCTGAACAACTAGCGTCCCTCTTCAACTTAAGTCAGGTGACCTGAACAACTAGCGTTCCATTTCAACTAGCGTCAGGTGACCTGAACAACTAGCGTTCCATTTCAACTTGCGTCAGGTGACCTGAACAACTAGCGTCCCACTTCAACTAGGGTCAGGTGACCTGAACAACTAGCGTCCCTCTTCAACTAGCGTCAGGTGACCTGAACAACTAGCGTCCCACTTCAACTAGGGTCAGGTGACCTGAACAACTAGCGTCCCTCTTCAACTAGCGTCAGGTGACCTGAACAACTAGCGTCCCTCTTCAACTTGCGTCAGGTGACCTGAACAACTAGCGTCCCACTTCAACTAGGGTCAGGTGACCTGAACAACTAGCGTATCCTCTTCAACTTAAGTCAGGTGACCTGAACAACTAGCGTCCCATTTCAACTAGCGTCAGGTGACCTGAACAACTAGCGTCCCTCTTCAACTTAAGTCAGGTGACCTGAACAACTAGCGTCCCATTTCAACTAGCGTCAGGTGACCTGAACAACTAGCGTCCCATTTAAACTAGCGTCAGGTGACCTGAACAACTAGCGTCCCTCTTCAACTTAAGTCAGGTGACCTGAACAACTAGCGTTCCATTTCAACTTGCGTCAGGTGACCTGAACAACTAGCGTCCCACTTCAACTAGGGTCAGGTGACCTGAACAACTAGCGTCCCTCTTCAACTAGCGTCAGGTGACCTGAACAACTAGCGTCCCTCTTCAACTTAAGTCAGGTGACCTGAACAACTAGCGTTCCATTTCAACTTGCGTCAGGTGACCTGAACAACTAGCGTCCCACTTCAACTAGGGTCAGGTGACCTGAACAACTAGCGTCCCTCTTCAACTAGCGTCAGGTGACCTGAACAACTAGCGTCCCTCTTCAACTAGCGTCAGGTGACCTGAACAACTAGCGTCCCATTTCAACTAGCGTCAGGTGACCTGAACAACTAGCGTTCCATTTCAACTTGCGTCAGGTGACCTGAACAACTAGCGTCCCACTTCAACTAGGGTCAGGTGACCTGAACAACTAGCGTCCCTCTTCAACTAGCGTCAGGTGACCTGAACAACTAGCGTCCCACTTCAACTAGGGTCAGGTGACCTGAACAACTAGCGTCCCTCTTCAACTAGCGTCAGGTGACCTGAACAACTAGCGTCCCACTTCAACTAGGGTCAGGTGACCTGAACAACTAGCGTCCCTCTTCAACTTAAGTCAGGTGACCTGAACAACTAGCGTCCCATTTCAACTAGCGTCAGGTGACCTGAACAACTAGCGTCCCTCTTCAACTTAAGTCAGGTGACCTGAACAACTAGCGTCCCACTTCAACTAGGGTCAGGTGACCTGAACAACTAGCGTCCCTCTTCAACTAGCGTCAGGTGACCTGAACAACTAGCGTCCCTCTTCAACTTAAGTCAGGTGACCTGAACAACTAGCGTCCCATTTCAACTAGCGTCAGGTGACCTGAACAACTAGCGTCCCTCTTCAACTTAAGTCAGGTGACCTGAACAACTAGCGTCCCACTTCAACTAGGGTCAGGTGACCTGAACAACTAGCGTCCCTCTTCAACTAGCGTCAGGTGACCTGAACAACTAGCGTCCCTCTTCAACTTAAGTCAGGTGACCTGAACAACTAGCGTCCCTCTTCAACTAGGGTCAGGTGACCTGAACAACTAGCGTATCCTCTTCAACTTAAGTCAGGTGACCTGAACAACTAGCGTCCCATTTCAACTAGCGTCAGGTGACCTGAACAACTAGCGTCCCTCTTCAACTTAAGTCAGGTGACCTGAACAACTAGCGTCCCATTTCAACTAGCGTCAGGTGACCTGAACAACTAGCGTCCCATTTAAACTAGCGTCAGGTGACCTGAACAACTAGCGTCCCTCTTCAACTTAAGTCAGGTGACCTGAACAACTAGCGTTCCATTTCAACTTGCGTCAGGTGACCTGAACAACTAGCGTCCCACTTCAACTAGGGTCAGGTGACCTGAACAACTAGCGTCCCTCTTCAACTTGCGTCAGGTGACCTGAACAACTAGCGTCCCTCTTCAACTTAAGTCAGGTGACCTGAACAACTAGCGTTCCATTTCAACTTGCGTCAGGTGACCTGAACAACTAGCGTCCCACTTCAACTAGGGTCAGGTGACCTGAACAACTAGCGTCCCTCTTCAACTAGCGTCAGGTGACCTGAACAACTAGCGTCCCTCTTCAACTAGCGTCAGGTGACCTGAACAACTAGCGTCCCATTTCAACTAGCGTCAGGTGACCTGAACAACTAGCGTTCCATTTCAACTTGCGTCAGGTGACCTGAACAACTAGCGTCCCACTTCAACTAGGGTCAGGTGACCTGAACAACTAGCGTCCCTCTTCAACTAGCGTCAGGTGACCTGAACAACTAGCGTCCCACTTCAACTAGGGTCAGGTGACCTGAACAACTAGCGTCCCTCTTCAACTAGCGTCAGGTGACCTGAACAACTAGCGTCCCACTTCAACTAGGGTCAGGTGACCTGAACAACTAGCGTCCCTCTTCAACTAGCGTCAGGTGACCTGAACAACTAGCGTCCCTCTTCAACTTAAGTCAGGTGACCTGAACAACTAGCGTCCCACTTCAACTAGGGTCAGGTGACCTGAACAACTAGCGTATCCTCTTCAACTAGCGTCAGGTGACCTGAACAACTAGCGTCCCTCTTCAACTTGCGTCAGGTGACCTGAACAACTAGCGTCCCACTTCAACTAGGGTCAGGTGACCTGAACAACTAGCGTATCCTCTTCAACTTAAGTCAGGTGACCTGAACAACTAGCGTCCCATTTCAACTAGCGTCAGGTGACCTGAACAACTAGCGTCCCTCTTCAACTTAAGTCAGGTGACCTGAACAACTAGCGTTCCATTTCAACTAGCGTCAGGTGACCTGAACAACTAGCGTTCCATTTCAACTTGCGTCAGGTGACCTGAACAACTAGCGTCCCACTTCAACTAGGGTCAGGTGACCTGAACAACTAGCGTCCCTCTTCAACTAGCGTCAGGTGACCTGAACAACTAGCGTCCCACTTCAACTAGGGTCAGGTGACCTGAACAACTAGCGTCCCTCTTCAACTAGCGTCAGGTGACCTGAACAACTAGCGTCCCTCTTCAACTTAAGTCAGGTGACCTGAACAACTAGCGTCCCACTTCAACTAGGGTCAGGTGACCTGAACAACTAGCGTCCCTCTTCAACTTGCGTCAGGTGACCTGAACAACTAGCGTCCCACTTCAACTAGGGTCAGGTGACCTGAACAACTAGCGTATCCTCTTCAACTTAAGTCAGGTGACCTGAACAACTAGCGTCCCATTTCAACTAGCGTCAGGTGACCTGAACAACTAGCGTCCCTCTTCAACTTAAGTCAGGTGACCTGAACAACTAGCGTCCCACTTCAACTAGGGTCAGGTGACCTGAACAACTAGCGTCCCTCTTCAACTAGCGTCAGGTGACCTGAACAACTAGCGTCCCTCTTCAACTAGGGTCAGGTGACCTGAACAACTAGCGTCCCTCTTCAACTAGCGTCAGGTGACCTGAACAACTAGCGTCCCTCTTCAACTTAAGTCAGGTGACCTGAACAACTAGCGTCCCACTTCAACTAGGGTCAGGTGACCTGAACAACTAGCGTCCCTCTTCAACTTGCGTCAGGTGACCTGAACAACTAGCGTCCCTCTTCAACTTAAGTCAGGTGACCTGAACAACTAGCGTCCCATTTCAACTAGCGTCAGGTGACCTGAACAACTAGCGTCCCTCTTCAACTTAAGTCAGGTGACCTGAACAACTAGCGTCCCATTTCAACTAGCGTCAGGTGACCTGAACAACTAGCGTCCCATTTAAACTAGCGTCAGGTGACCTGAACAACTAGCGTCCCTCTTCAACTTAAGTCAGGTGACCTGAACAACTAGCGTTCCATTTCAACTTGCGTCAGGTGACCTGAACAACTAGCGTCCCACTTCAACTAGGGTCAGGTGACCTGAACAACTAGCGTCCCTCTTCAACTAGCGTCAGGTGACCTGAACAACTAGCGTCCCTCTTCAACTTAAGTCAGGTGACCTGAACAACTAGCGTCCCACTTCAACTAGGGTCAGGTGACCTGAACAACTAGCGTCCCTCTTCAACTTGCGTCAGGTGACCTGAACAACTAGCGTCCCACTTCAACTAGGGTCAGGTGACCTGAACAACTAGCGTATCCTCTTCAACTTAAGTCAGGTGACCTGAACAACTAGCGTCCCATTTCAACTAGCGTCAGGTGACCTGAACAACTAGCGTCCCTCTTCAACTTAAGTCAGGTGACCTGAACAACTAGCGTCCCATTTCAACTAGCGTCAGGTGACCTGAACAACTAGCGTCCCATTTAAACTAGCGTCAGGTGACCTGAACAACTAGCGTCCCTCTTCAACTTAAGTCAGGTGACCTGAACAACTAGCGTTCCATTTCAACTTGCGTCAGGTGACCTGAACAACTAGCGTCCCACTTCAACTAGGGTCAGGTGACCTGAACAACTAGCGTCCCTCTTCAACTAGCGTCAGGTGACCTGAACAACTAGCGTCCCTCTTCAACTTAAGTCAGGTGACCTGAACAACTAGCGTTCCATTTCAACTTGCGTCCCACTTCAACTAGGGTCAGGTGACCTGAACAACTAGCGTCCCTCTTCAACTAGCGTCAGGTGACCTGAACAACTAGCGTCCCTCTTCAACTAGCGTCAGGTGACCTGAACAACTAGCGTCCCATTTCAACTAGCGTCAGGTGACCTGAACAACTAGCGTTCCATTTCAACTTGCGTCAGGTGACCTGAACAACTAGCGTCCCACTTCAACTAGGGTCAGGTGACCTGAACAACTAGCGTCCCTCTTCAACTAGCGTCAGGTGACCTGAACAACTAGCGTCCCACTTCAACTAGGGTCAGGTGACCTGAACAACTAGCGTCCCTCTTCAACTAGCGTCAGGTGACCTGAACAACTAGCGTCCCACTTCAACTAGGGTCAGGTGACCTGAACAACTAGCGTCCCTCTTCAACTAGCGTCAGGTGACCTGAACAACTAGCGTCCCTCTTCAACTTAAGTCAGGTGACCTGAACAACTAGCGTCCCACTTCAACTAGGGTCAGGTGACCTGAACAACTAGCGTATCCTCTTCAACTAGCGTCAGGTGACCTGAACAACTAGCGTCCCTCTTCAACTTGCGTCAGGTGACCTGAACAACTAGCGTCCCACTTCAACTAGGGTCAGGTGACCTGAACAACTAGCGTATCCTCTTCAACTTAAGTCAGGTGACCTGAACAACTAGCGTCCCATTTCAACTAGCGTCAGGTGACCTGAACAACTAGCGTCCCTCTTCAACTTAAGTCAGGTGACCTGAACAACTAGCGTTCCATTTCAACTAGCGTCAGGTGACCTGAACAACTAGCGTTCCATTTCAACTTGCGTCAGGTGACCTGAACAACTAGCGTCCCACTTCAACTAGGGTCAGGTGACCTGAACAACTAGCGTCCCTCTTCAACTAGCGTCAGGTGACCTGAACAACTAGCGTCCCACTTCAACTAGGGTCAGGTGACCTGAACAACTAGCGTCCCTCTTCAACTAGCGTCAGGTGACCTGAACAACTAGCGTCCCTCTTCAACTTAAGTCAGGTGACCTGAACAACTAGCGTCCCACTTCAACTAGGGTCAGGTGACCTGAACAACTAGCGTCCCTCTTCAACTTGCGTCAGGTGACCTGAACAACTAGCGTCCCACTTCAACTAGGGTCAGGTGACCTGAACAACTAGCGTATCCTCTTCAACTTAAGTCAGGTGACCTGAACAACTAGCGTCCCATTTCAACTAGCGTCAGGTGACCTGAACAACTAGCGTCCCTCTTCAACTTAAGTCAGGTGACCTGAACAACTAGCGTCCCATTTCAACTAGCGTCAGGTGACCTGAACAACTAGCGTCCCATTTAAACTAGCGTCAGGTGACCTGAACAACTAGCGTCCCTCTTCAACTTAAGTCAGGTGACCTGAACAACTAGCGTTCCATTTCAACTTGCGTCAGGTGACCTGAACAACTAGCGTCCCACTTCAACTAGGGTCAGGTGACCTGAACAACTAGCGTCCCTCTTCAACTAGCGTCAGGTGACCTGAACAACTAGCGTCCCATTTCAACTAGCGTCAGGTGACCTGAACAACTAGCGTTCCATTTCAACTTGCGTCAGGTGACCTGAACAACTAGCGTCCCACTTCAACTAGGGTCAGGTGACCTGAACAACTAGCGTCCCTCTTCAACTAGCGTCAGGTGACCTGAACAACTAGCGTCCCACTTCAACTAGGGTCAGGTGACCTGAACAACTAGCGTCCCTCTTCAACTAGCGTCAGGTGACCTGAACAACTAGCGTCCCACTTCAACTAGGGTCAGGTGACCTGAACAACTAGCGTCCCTCTTCAACTTAAGTCAGGTGACCTGAACAACTAGCGTCCCATTTCAACTAGCGTCAGGTGACCTGAACAACTAGCGTCCCTCTTCAACTTAAGTCAGGTGACCTGAACAACTAGCGTCCCACTTCAACTAGGGTCAGGTGACCTGAACAACTAGCGTCCCTCTTCAACTAGCGTCAGGTGACCTGAACAACTAGCGTCCCTCTTCAACTTAAGTCAGGTGACCTGAACAACTAGCGTCCCATTTCAACTAGCGTCAGGTGACCTGAACAACTAGCGTCCCTCTTCAACTTAAGTCAGGTGACCTGAACAACTAGCGTCCCACTTCAACTAGGGTCAGGTGACCTGAACAACTAGCGTCCCTCTTCAACTAGCGTCAGGTGACCTGAACAACTAGCGTCCCTCTTCAACTTAAGTCAGGTGACCTGAACAACTAGCGTCCCTCTTCAACTAGGGTCAGGTGACCTGAACAACTAGCGTATCCTCTTCAACTTAAGTCAGGTGACCTGAACAACTAGCGTCCCATTTCAACTAGCGTCAGGTGACCTGAACAACTAGCGTCCCTCTTCAACTTAAGTCAGGTGACCTGAACAACTAGCGTCCCATTTCAACTAGCGTCAGGTGACCTGAACAACTAGCGTCCCATTTAAACTAGCGTCAGGTGACCTGAACAACTAGCGTCCCTCTTCAACTTAAGTCAGGTGACCTGAACAACTAGCGTTCCATTTCAACTTGCGTCAGGTGACCTGAACAACTAGCGTCCCACTTCAACTAGGGTCAGGTGACCTGAACAACTAGCGTCCCTCTTCAACTTGCGTCAGGTGACCTGAACAACTAGCGTCCCTCTTCAACTTAAGTCAGGTGACCTGAACAACTAGCGTTCCATTTCAACTTGCGTCAGGTGACCTGAACAACTAGCGTCCCACTTCAACTAGGGTCAGGTGACCTGAACAACTAGCGTCCCTCTTCAACTAGCGTCAGGTGACCTGAACAACTAGCATCCCTCTTCAACTAGCGTCAGGTGACCTGAACAACTAGCGTCCCATTTCAACTAGCGTCAGGTGACCTGAACAACTAGCGTTCCATTTCAACTTGCGTCAGGTGACCTGAACAACTAGCGTCCCACTTCAACTAGGGTCAGGTGACCTGAACAACTAGCGTCCCTCTTCAACTAGCGTCAGGTGACCTGAACAACTAGCGTCCCACTTCAACTAGGGTCAGGTGACCTGAACAACTAGCGTCCCTCTTCAACTAGCGTCAGGTGACCTGAACAACTAGCGTCCCACTTCAACTAGGGTCAGGTGACCTGAACAACTAGCGTCCCTCTTCAACTAGCGTCAGGTGACCTGAACAACTAGCGTCCCTCTTCAACTTAAGTCAGGTGACCTGAACAACTAGCGTCCCACTTCAACTAGGGTCAGGTGACCTGAACAACTAGCGTATCCTCTTCAACTAGCGTCAGGTGACCTGAACAACTAGCGTCCCTCTTCAACTTGCGTCAGGTGACCTGAACAACTAGCGTCCCACTTCAACTAGGGTCAGGTGACCTGAACAACTAGCGTATCCTCTTCAACTTAAGTCAGGTGACCTGAACAACTAGCGTCCCATTTCAACTAGCGTCAGGTGACCTGAACAACTAGCGTCCCTCTTCAACTTAAGTCAGGTGACCTGAACAACTAGCGTTCCATTTCAACTAGCGTCAGGTGACCTGAACAACTAGCGTTCCATTTCAACTTGCGTCAGGTGACCTGAACAACTAGCGTCCCACTTCAACTAGGGTCAGGTGACCTGAACAACTAGCGTCCCTCTTCAACTAGCGTCAGGTGACCTGAACAACTAGCGTCCCACTTCAACTAGGGTCAGGTGACCTGAACAACTAGCGTCCCTCTTCAACTAGCGTCAGGTGACCTGAACAACTAGCGTCCCTCTTCAACTTAAGTCAGGTGACCTGAACAACTAGCGTCCCACTTCAACTAGGGTCAGGTGACCTGAACAACTAGCGTCCCTCTTCAACTTGCGTCAGGTGACCTGAACAACTAGCGTCCCACTTCAACTAGGGTCAGGTGACCTGAACAACTAGCGTATCCTCTTCAACTTAAGTCAGGTGACCTGAACAACTAGCGTCCCATTTCAACTAGCGTCAGGTGACCTGAACAACTAGCGTCCCTCTTCAACTTAAGTCAGGTGACCTGAACAACTAGCGTCCCATTTCAACTAGCGTCAGGTGACCTGAACAACTAGCGTCCCATTTAAACTAGCGTCAGGTGACCTGAACAACTAGCGTCCCTCTTCAACTTAAGTCAGGTGACCTGAACAACTAGCGTTCCATTTCAACTTGCGTCAGGTGACCTGAACAACTAGCGTCCCACTTCAACTAGGGTCAGGTGACCTGAACAACTAGCGTCCCTCTTCAACTAGCGTCAGGTGACCTGAACAACTAGCGTCCCTCTTCAACTTAAGTCAGGTGACCTGAACAACTAGCGTTCCATTTCAACTTGCGTCAGGTGACCTGAACAACTAGCGTCCCACTTCAACTAGGGTCAGGTGACCTGAACAACTAGCGTCCCTCTTCAACTAGCGTCAGTTGACCTGAACAACTAGCGTCCCTCTTCAACTAGCGTCAGGTGACCTGAACAACTAGCGTCCCATTTCAACTAGCGTCAGGTGACCTGAACAACTAGCGTTCCATTTCAACTTGCGTCAGGTGACCTGAACAACTAGCGTCCCACTTCAACTAGGGTCAGGTGACCTGAACAACTAGCGTCCCTCTTCAACTAGCGTCAGGTGACCTGAACAACTAGCGTCCCACTTCAACTAGGGTCAGGTGACCTGAACAACTAGCGTCCCTCTTCAACTAGCGTCAGGTGACCTGAACAACTAGCGTCCCACTTCAACTAGGGTCAGGTGACCTGAACAACTAGCGTCCCTCTTCAACTTAAGTCAGGTGACCTGAACAACTAGCGTCCCATTTCAACTAGCGTCAGGTGACCTGAACAACTAGCGTCCCTCTTCAACTTAAGTCAGGTGACCTGAACAACTAGCGTCCCACTTCAACTAGGGTCAGGTGACCTGAACAACTAGCGTCCCTCTTCAACTAGCGTCAGGTGACCTGAACAACTAGCGTCCCTCTTCAACTTAAGTCAGGTGACCTGAACAACTAGCGTCCCATTTCAACTAGCGTCAGGTGACCTGAACAACTAGCGTCCCTCTTCAACTTAAGTCAGGTGACCTGAACAACTAGCGTCCCACTTCAACTAGGGTCAGGTGACCTGAACAACTAGCGTCCCTCTTCAACTTGCGTCAGGTGACCTGAACAACTAGCGTCCCACTTCAACTAGGGTCAGGTGACCTGAACAACTAGCGTATCCTCTTCAACTTAAGTCAGGTGACCTGAACAACTAGCGTCCCATTTCAACTAGCGTCAGGTGACCTGAACAACTAGCGTCCCTCTTCAACTTAAGTCAGGTGACCTGAACAACTAGCGTCCCATTTCAACTAGCGTCAGGTGACCTGAACAACTAGCGTCCCATTTAAACTAGCGTCAGGTGACCTGAACAACTAGCGTCCCTCTTCAACTTAAGTCAGGTGACCTGAACAACTAGCGTTCCATTTCAACTTGCGTCAGGTGACCTGAACAACTAGCGTCCCACTTCAACTAGGGTCAGGTGACCTGAACAACTAGCGTCCCTCTTCAACTAGCGTCAGGTGACCTGAACAACTAGCGTCCCATTTCAACTAGCGTCAGGTGACCTGAACAACTAGCGTTCCATTTCAACTTGCGTCAGGTGACCTGAACAACTAGCGTCCCACTTCAACTAGGGTCAGGTGACCTGAACAACTAGCGTCCCTCTTCAACTAGCGTCAGGTGACCTGAACAACTAGCGTCCCACTTCAACTAGGGTCAGGTGACCTGAACAACTAGCGTCCCTCTTCAACTAGCGTCAGGTGACCTGAACAACTAGCGTCCCACTTCAACTAGGGTCAGGTGACCTGAACAACTAGCGTCCCTCTTCAACTTAAGTCAGGTGACCTGAACAACTAGCGTCCCATTTCAACTAGCGTCAGGTGACCTGAACAACTAGCGTCCCTCTTCAACTTAAGTCAGGTGACCTGAACAACTAGCGTCCCACTTCAACTAGGGTCAGGTGACCTGAACAACTAGCGTCCCTCTTCAACTAGCGTCAGGTGACCTGAACAACTAGCGTCCCTCTTCAACTTAAGTCAGGTGACCTGAACAACTAGCGTCCCATTTCAACTAGCGTCAGGTGACCTGAACAACTAGCGTCCCTCTTCAACTTAAGTCAGGTGACCTGAACAACTAGCGTCCCACTTCAACTAGGGTCAGGTGACCTGAACAACTAGCGTCCCTCTTCAACTAGCGTCAGGTGACCTGAACAACTAGCGTCCCTCTTCAACTTAAGTCAGGTGACCTGAACAACTAGCGTCCCTCTTCAACTAGGGTCAGGTGACCTGAACAACTAGCGTATCCTCTTCAACTTAAGTCAGGTGACCTGAACAACTAGCGTCCCATTTCAACTAGCGTCAGGTGACCTGAACAACTAGCGTCCCTCTTCAACTTAAGTCAGGTGACCTGAACAACTAGCGTCCCATTTCAACTAGCGTCAGGTGACCTGAACAACTAGCGTCCCATTTAAACTAGCGTCAGGTGACCTGAACAACTAGCGTCCCTCTTCAACTTAAGTCAGGTGACCTGAACAACTAGCGTTCCATTTCAACTTGCGTCAGGTGACCTGAACAACTAGCGTCCCACTTCAACTAGGGTCAGGTGACCTGAACAACTAGCGTCCCTCTTCAACTTGCGTCAGGTGACCTGAACAACTAGCGTCCCTCTTCAACTTAAGTCAGGTGACCTGAACAACTAGCGTTCCATTTCAACTTGCGTCAGGTGACCTGAACAACTAGCGTCCCACTTCAACTAGGGTCAGGTGACCTGAACAACTAGCGTCCCTCTTCAACTAGCGTCAGGTGACCTGAACAACTAGCGTCCCTCTTCAACTAGCGTCAGGTGACCTGAACAACTAGCGTCCCATTTCAACTAGCGTCAGGTGACCTGAACAACTAGCGTTCCATTTCAACTTGCGTCAGGTGACCTGAACAACTAGCGTCCCACTTCAACTAGGGTCAGGTGACCTGAACAACTAGCGTCCCTCTTCAACTAGCGTCAGGTGACCTGAACAACTAGCGTCCCACTTCAACTAGGGTCAGGTGACCTGAACAACTAGCGTCCCTCTTCAACTAGCGTCAGGTGACCTGAACAACTAGCGTCCCACTTCAACTAGGGTCAGGTGACCTGAACAACTAGCGTCCCTCTTCAACTAGCGTCAGGTGACCTGAACAACTAGCGTCCCACTTCAACTTAAGTCAGGTGACCTGAACAACTAGCGTCCCACTTCAACTAGGGTCAGGTGACCTGAACAACTAGCGTATCCTCTTCAACTAGCGTCAGGTGACCTGAACAACTAGCGTCCCTCTTCAACTTGCGTCAGGTGACCTGAACAACTAGCGTCCCACTTCAACTAGGGTCAGGTGACCTGAACAACTAGCGTATCCTCTTCAACTTAAGTCAGGTGACCTGAACAACTAGCGTCCCATTTCAACTAGCGTCAGGTGACCTGAACAACTAGCGTCCCTCTTCAACTTAAGTCAGGTGACCTGAACAACTAGCGTTCCATTTCAACTAGCGTCATGTGACCTGAACAACTAGCGTTCCATTTCAACTTGCGTCAGGTGACCTGAACAACTAGCGTCCCACTTCAACTAGGGTCAGGTGACCTGAACAACTAGCGTCCCTCTTCAACTAGCGTCAGGTGACCTGAACAACTAGCGTCCCACTTCAACTAGGGTCAGGTGACCTGAACAACTAGCGTCCCTCTTCAACTAGCGTCAGGTGACCTGAACAACTAGCGTCCCTCTTCAACTTAAGTCAGGTGACCTGAACAACTAGCGTCCCACTTCAACTAGGGTCAGGTGACCTGAACAACTAGCGTCCCTCTTCAACTTGCGTCAGGTGACCTGAACAACTAGCGTCCCACTTCAACTAGGGTCAGGTGACCTGAACAACTAGCGTATCCTCTTCAACTTAAGTCAGGTGACCTGAACAACTAGCGTCCCATTTCAACTAGCGTCAGGTGACCTGAACAACTAGCGTCCCTCTTCAACTTAAGTCAGGTGACCTGAACAACTAGCGTCCCATTTCAACTAGCGTCAGGTGACCTGAACAACTAGCGTCCCATTTAAACTAGCGTCAGGTGACCTGAACAACTAGCGTCCCTCTTCAACTTAAGTCAGGTGACCTGAACAACTAGCGTTCCATTTCAACTTGCGTCAGGTGACCTGAACAACTAGCGTCCCACTTCAACTAGGGTCAGGTGACCTGAACAACTAGCGTCCCTCTTCAACTAGCGTCAGGTGACCTGAACAACTAGCGTCCCTCTTCAACTTAAGTCAGGTGACCTGAACAACTAGCGTTCCATTTCAACTTGCGTCAGGTGACCTGAACAACTAGCGTCCCACTTCAACTAGGGTCAGGTGACCTGAACAACTAGCGTCCCTCTTCAACTAGCGTCAGGTGACCTGAACAACTAGCGTCCCTCTTCAACTAGCGTCAGGTGACCTGAACAACTAGCGTCCCATTTCAACTAGCGTCAGGTGACCTGAACAACTAGCGTTCCATTTCAACTTGCGTCAGGTGACCTGAACAACTAGCGTCCCACTTCAACTAGGGTCAGGTGACCTGAACAACTAGCGTCCCTCTTCAACTAGCGTCAGGTGACCTGAACAACTAGCGTCCCACTTCAACTAGGGTCAGGTGACCTGAACAACTAGCGTCCCTCTTCAACTAGCGTCAGGTGACCTGAACAACTAGCGTCCCACTTCAACTAGGGTCAGGTGACCTGAACAACTAGCGTCCCTCTTCAACTTAAGTCAGGTGACCTGAACAACTAGCGTCCCATTTCAACTAGCGTCAGGTGACCTGAACAACTAGCGTCCCTCTTCAACTTAAGTCAGGTGACCTGAACAACTAGCGTCCCATTTCAACTAGCGTCAGGTGACCTGAACAACTAGCGTCCCTCTTCAACTTAAGTCAGGTGACCTGAACAACTAGCGTCCCACTTCAACTAGGGTCAGGTGACCTGAACAACTAGCGTCCCTCTTCAACTAGCGTCAGGTGACCTGAACAACTAGCGTCCCTCTTCAACTAGCGTCAGGTGACCTGAACAACTAGCGTCCCTCTTCAACTAGGGTCAGGTGACCTGAACAACTAGCGTATCCTCTTCAACTTAAGTCAGGTGACCTGAACAACTAGCGTCCCATTTCAACTAGCGTCAGGTGACCTGAACAACTAGCGTCCCTCTTCAACTTAAGTCAGGTGACCTGAACAACTAGCGTCCCATTTCAACTAGCGTCAGGTGACCTGAACAACTAGCGTCCCATTTAAACTAGCGTCAGGTGACCTGAACAACTAGCGTCCCTCTTCAACTTAAGTCAGGTGACCTGAACAACTAGCGTTCCATTTCAACTTGCGTCAGGTGACCTGAACAACTAGCGTCCCACTTCAACTAGGGTCAGGTGACCTGAACAACTAGCGTCCCTCTTCAACTAGCGTCAGGTGACCTGAACAACTAGCGTCCCATTTCAACTAGCGTCAGGTGACCTGAACAACTAGCGTTCCATTTCAACTTGCGTCAGGTGACCTGAACAACTAGCGTCCCACTTCAACTAGGGTCAGGTGACCTGAACAACTAGCGTCCCTCTTCAACTAGCGTCAGGTGACCTGAACAACTAGCGTCCCTCTTCAACTTAAGTCAGGTGACCTGAACAACTAGCGTCCCATTTCAACTAGCGTCAGGTGACCTGAACAACTAGCGTCCCTCTTCAACTTAAGTCAGGTGACCTGAACAACTAGCGTCCCACTTCAACTAGGGTCAGGTGACCTGAACAACTAGCGTCCCTCTTCAACTAGCGTCAGGTGACCTGAACAACTAGCGTCCCTCTTCAACTTAAGTCAGGTGACCTGAACAACTAGCGTCCCATTTCAACTAGCGTCAGGTGACCTGAACAACTAGCGTCCCATTTCAACTAGCGTCAGGTGACCTGAACAACTAGCGTCCCTCTTCAACTAGCGTCAGGTGACCTGAACAACTAGCGTCCCTCTTCAACTAGCGTCAGGTGACCTGAACAACTAGCGTCCCTCTTCAACTAGCGTCAGGTGACCTGAACAACTAGAGTCCCTCTTCAACTTAAGTCAGGTGACCTGAACAACTAGCCTCCCACTTCAACTAGCGTCAGGTGACCTGAACAACTAGCGTCCCATTTCAACTTAAGTCAGGTGACCTGAACAACTAGCGTCCCTCTTCAACTAGCGTCAGGTGACCTGAACAACTAGCGTCCCTCTTCAACTTAAGTCAGGTGACCTGAACAACTAGCGTCCCACTTCAACTAGCGTCAGGTGACCTGAACAACTAGCGTCCCTCTTCAACTAGCGTCAGGTGACCTGAACAACAAGCGTCCCTCTTCAACTTAAGTCAGGTGACCTGAACAACTAGCGTCCCTCTTCAACTAGCGTCAGGTGACCTGAACAACAAGCGTCCCTCTTCAACTTAAGTCAGGTGACCTGAACAACTAGCGTCCCATTTCAACTAGCGTCAGGTGACCTGAACAACTAGCGTCCCTCTTCAACTAGCGTCAGGTGACCTGAACAACTAGCGTCCCTCTTCAACTTAAGTCAGGTGACCTGAACAACTAGCGTCCCTCTTCAACTTAAGTCAGGTGACCTGAACAACTAGCGTCCCATTTCAACTAGCGTCAGGTGACCTGAACAACTAGCGTCCCTCTTCAACTAGCGTCAGGTGACCTGAACAACTAGCGTCCCTCTTCAACTTAAGTCAGGTGACCTGAACAACTAGCGTCCCACTTCAACTAGCGTCAGGTGACCTGAACAACTAGCGTCCCATTTCAACTTAAGTCAGGTGACCTGAACAACTAGCGTCAGGTGACCTGAACAACTAGCGTCCCTCTTCAACTTAAGTCAGGTGACCTGAACAACTAGCGTCCCACTTCAACTTAAGTCAGGTGACCTGAACAACTAGCGTTCCATTTCAACTTGCGTCAGGTGACCTGAACAACTAGCGTCCCACTTCAACTAGGGTCAGGTGACCTGAACAACTAGCGTCCCTCTTCAACTAGCGTCAGGTGACCTGAACAACTAGCGTCCCTCTTCAACTTAAGTCAGGTGACCTGAACAACTAGCGTTCCATTTCAACTTGCGTCAGGTGACCTGAACAACTAGCGTCCCACTTCAACTAGGGTCAGGTGACCTGAACAACTAGCGTCCCTCTTCAACTAGCGTCAGGTGACCTGAACAACTAGCGTTCCATTTCAACTTGCGTCAGGTGACCTGAACAACTAGCGTCCCTCTTCAACTAGCGTCAGGTGACCTGAACAACTAGCGTCCCTCTTCAACTTAAGTCAGGTGACCTGAACAACTAGCGTTCCATTTCAACTTGCGTCAGGTGACCTGAACAACTAGCGTCCCACTTCAACTAGGGTCAGGTGACCTGAACAACTAGCGTCCTTCTTCAACTAGCGTCAGGTGACCTGAACAACTAGCGTCCCTCTTCAACTAGCGTCAGGTGACCTGAACAACTAGCGTCCCATTTCAACTAGCGTCAGGTGACCTGAACAACTAGCGTTCCATTTCAACTTGCGTCAGGTGTCCTGAACAACTAGCGTCCCACTTCAACTAGGGTCAGGTGACCTGAACAACTAGCGTCCCTCTTCAACTAGCGTCAGGTGACCTGAACAACTAGCGTCCCACTTCAACTAGGGTCAGGTGACCTGAACAACTAGCGTCCCTCTTCAACTAGCGTCAGGTGACCTGAACAACTAGCGTCCCTCTTCAACTTAAGTCAGGTGACCTGAACAACTAGCGTCCCACTTCAACTAGGGTCAGGTGACCTGAACAACTAGCGTCCCACTTCAACTAGGGTCAGGTGACCTGAACAACTAGCGTCCCTCTTCAACTAGCGTCAGGTGACCTGAACAACTAGCGTCCCTCTTCAACTTAAGTCAGGTGACCTGAACAACTAGCGTCCCACTTCAACTAGGGTCAGGTGACCTGAACAACTAGCGTCCCTCTTCAACTAGCGTCAGGTGACCTGAACAACTAGCGTCCCACTTCAACTAGGGTCAGGTGACCTGAACAACTAGCGTCCCTCTTCAACTAGCGTCAGGTGACCTGAACAACTAGCGTCCCTCTTCAACTTAAGTCAGGTGACCTGAACAACTAGCGTCCCACTTCAACTAGGGTCAGGTGACCTGAACAACTAGCGTATCCTCTTCAACTAGCGTCAGGTGACCTGAACAACTAGCGTCCCTCTTCAACTTGCGTCAGGTGACCTGAACAACTAGCGTCCCACTTCAACTAGGGTCAGGTGACCTGAACAACTAGCGTCCCTCTTCAACTAGCGTCAGGTGACCTGAACAACTAGCGTCCCACTTCAACTAGGGTCAGGTGACCTGAACAACTAGCGTCCCTCTTCAACTTGCGTCAGGTGACCTGAACAACTAGCGTCCCACTTCAACTAGGGTCAAGTGACCTGAACAACTAGCGTCCCTCTTCAACTAGCGTCAGGTGACCTGAACAACTAGCGTCCCTCTTCAACTTAAGTCAGGTGACCTGAACAACTAGCGTTCCATTTCAACTTGCGTCAGGTGACCTGAACAACTAGCGTCCCACTTCAACTAGGGTCAGGTGACCTGAACAACTAGCGTCCCTCTTCAACTAGCGTCAGGTGACCTGAACAACTAGCGTCCCATTTCAACTAGCGTCAGGTGACCTGAACAACTAGCGTTCCATTTCAACTTGCGTCAGGTGACCTGAACAACTAGCGTCCCACTTCAACTAGGGTCAGGTGACCTGAACAACTAGCGTCCCTCTTCAACTAGCGTCAGGTGACCTGAACAACTAGCGTCCCTCTTCAACTTAAGTCAGGTGACCTGAACAACTAGCGTCCCATTTCAACTAGCGTCAGGTGACCTGAACAACTAGCGTCCCTCTTCAACTTAAGTCAGGTGACCTGAACAACTAGCGTCCCACTTCAACTAGGGTCAGGTGACCTGAACAACTAGCGTCCCTCTTCAACTTAAGTCAGGTGACCTGAACAACTAGCGTCCCACTTCAACTAGGGTCAGGTGACCTGAACAACTAGCGTCCCTCTTCAACTAGCGTCAGGTGACCTGAACAACTAGCGTCCCACTTCAACTAGGGTCAGGTGACCTGAACAACTAGCGTATCCTCTTCAACTAGCGTCAGGTGACCTGAACAACTAGCGTCCCTCTTCAACTTGCGTCAGGTGACCTGAACAACTAGCGTCCCACTTCAACTAGGGTCAGGTGACCTGAACAACTAGCGTATCCTCTTCAACTTAAGTCAGGTGACCTGAACAACTAGCGTCCCATTTCAACTAGCGTCAGGTGACCTGAACAACTAGCGTCCCTCTTCAACTAGCGTCAGGTGACCTGAACAACTAGCGTCCCTCTTCAACTTGCGTCAGGTGACCTGAACAACTAGCGTCCCACTTCAACTAGGGTCAGGTGACCTGAACAACTAACGTCCCTCTTCAACTTGCGTCAGGTGACCTGAACAACTAGCGTCCCACTTCAACTAGGGTCAGGTGACCTGAACAACTAGCGTATCCTCTTCAACTTAAGTCAGGTGACCTGAACAACTAGCGTCCCATTTCAACTAGCGTCAGGTGACCTGAACAACTAGCGTCCCTCTTCAACTAGCGTCAGGTGACCTGAACAACTAGCGTCCCTCTTCAACTTAAGTCAGGTGACCTGAACAACTAGCGTCCCATTTCAACTAGCGTCAGGTGACCTGAACAACTAGCGTCCCTCTTCAACTAGCGTCAGGTGACCTGAACAACTAGCGTCCCTCTTCAACTTAAGTCAGGTGACCTGAACAACTAGCGTCCCACTTCAACTAGGGTCAGGTGACCTGAACAACTAGCGTCCCTCTTCAACTTGCGTCAGGTGACCTGAACAACTAGCGTCCCACTTCAACTAGGGTCAGGTGACCTGAACAACTAGCGTATCCTCTTCAACTTAAGTCAGGTGACCTGAACAACTAGCGTCCCATTTCAACTAGCGTCAGGTGACCTGAACAACTAGCGTCCCTCTTCAACTTAAGTCAGGTGACCTGAACAACTAGCGTCCCTCTTCAACTTGCGTCAGGTGACCTGAACAACTAGCGTCCCACTTCAACTAGGGTCAGGTGACCTGAACAACTAGCGTATCCTCTTCAACTTAAGTCAGGTGACCTGAACAACTAGCGTCCCATTTCAACTAGCGTCAGGTGACCTGAACAACTAGCGTCCCTCTTCAACTTGCGTCAGGTGACCTGAACAACTAGCGTCCCACTTCAACTAGGGTCAGGTGACCTGAACAACTAGCGTCCCTCTTCAACTAGCGTCAGGTGACCTGAACAACTAGCGTCCCTCTTCAACTAGGGTCAGGTGACCTGAACAACTAGCGTTCCATTTCAACTTGCGTCAGGTGACCTGAACAACTAGCGTCCCACTTCAACTAGGGTCAGGTGACCTGAACAACTAGCGTCCCTCTTCAACTAGCGTCAGGTGACCTGAACAACTAGCGTTCCATTTCAACTTGCGTCAGGTGACCTGAACAACTAGCGTCCCACTTCAACTAGGGTCAGGTGACCTGAACAACTAGCGTCCCTCTTCAACTAGCGTCAGGTGACCTGAACAACTAGCGTCCCACTTCAACTAGGGTCAGGTGACCTGAACAACTAGCGTCCCTCTTCAACTAGCGTCAGGTGACCTGAACAACTAGCGTCCCTCTTCAACTTAAGTCAGGTGACCTGAACAACTAGCGTCCCACTTCAACTAGGGTCAGGTGACCTGAACAACTAGCGTATCCTCTTCAACTAGCGTCAGGTGACCTGAACAACTAGCGTCCCTCTTCAACTTGCGTCAGGTGACCTGAACAACTAGCGTCCCACTTCAACTAGGGTCAGGTGACCTGAACAACTAGCGTATCCTCTTCAACTTAAGTCAGGTGACCTGAACAACTAGCGTCCCATTTCAACTAGCGTCAGGTGACCTGAACAACTAGCGTCCCTCTTCAACTTGCGTCAGGTGACCTGAACAACTAGCGTCCCACTTCAACTAGGGTCAGGTGACCTGAACAACTAGCGTATCCTCTTCAACTTAAGTCAGGTGACCTGAACAACTAGCGTCCCATTTCAACTAGCGTCAGGTGACCTGAACAACTAGCGTCCCTCTTCAACTTAAGTCAGGTGACCTGAACAACTAGCGTTCCATTTCAACTTGCGTCAGGTGACCTGAACAACTAGCGTCCCACTTCAACTAGGGTCAGGTGACCTGAACAACTAGCGTCCCTCTTCAACTAGCGTCAGGTGACCTGAACAACTAGCGTCCCACTTCAACTAGGGTCAGGTGACCTGAACAACTAGCGTCCCTCTTCAACTAGCGTCAGGTGACCTGAACAACTAGCGTCCCTCTTCAACTTAAGTCAGGTGACCTGAACAACTAGCGTCCCACTTCAACTAGGGTCAGGTGACCTGAACAACTAGCGTCCCTCTTCAACTAGCGTCAGGTGACCTGAACAACTAGCGTCCCTCTTCAACTTAAGTCAGGTGACCTGAACAACTAGCGTCCCACTTCAACTAGGGTCAGGTGACCTGAACAACTAGCGTATCCTCTTCAACTAGCGTCAGGTGACCTGAACAACTAGCGTCCCTCTTCAACTTGCGTCAGGTGACCTGAACAACTAGCGTCCCACTTCAACTAGGGTCAGGTGACCTGAACAACTAGCGTATCCTCTTCAACTTAAGTCAGGTGACCTGAACAACTAGCGTCCCATTTCAACTAGCGTCAGGTAACCTGAACAACTAGCGTCCCTCTTCAACTTGCGTCAGGTGACCTGAACAACTAGCGTCCCACTTCAACTAGGGTCAGGTGACCTGAACAACTAGCGTATCCTCTTCAACTTAAGTCAGGTGACCTGAACAACTAGCGTCCCATTTCAACTAGCGTCAGGTGACCTGAACAACTAGCGTCCCTCTTCAACTTAAGTCAGGTGACCTGAACAACTAGCGTTCCATTTCAACTTGCGTCAGGTGACCTGAACAACTAGCGTCCCACTTCAACTAGGGTCAGGTGACCTGAACAACTAGCGTCCCTCTTCAACTAGCGTCAGGTGACCTGAACAACTAGCGTCCCACTTCAACTAGGGTCAGGTGACCTGAACAACTAGCGTCCCTCTTCAACTAGCGTCAGGTGACCTGAACAACTAGCGTCCCTCTTCAACTTAAGTCAGGTGACCTGAACAACTAGCGTCCCACTTCAACTAGGGTCAGGTGACCTGAACAACTAGCGTATCCTCTTCAACTAGCGTCAGGTGACCTGAACAACTAGCGTCCCTCTTCAACTTGCGTCAGGTGACCTGAACAACTAGCGTCCCACTTCAACTAGGGTCAGGTGACCTGAACAACTAGCGTATCCTCTTCAACTTAAGTCAGGTGACCTGAACAACTAGCGTCCCATTTCAACTAGCGTCAGGTGACCTGAACAACTAGCGTCCCTCTTCAACTTGCGTCAGGTGACCTGAACAACTAGCGTCCCACTTCAACTAGGGTCAGGTGACCTGAACAACTAGCGTATCCTCTTCAACTTAAGTCAGGTGACCTGAACAACTAGCGTCCCATTTCAACTAGCGTCAGGTGACCTGAACAACTAGCGTCCCTCTTCAACTTAAGTCAGGTGACCTGAACAACTAGCGTCCCATTTCAACTAGCGTCAGGTGACCTGAACAACTAGCGTCCCATTTAAACTAGCGTCAGGTGACCTGAACAACTTGCGTCCCTCTTCAACTTAAGTCAGGTGACCTGAACAACTAGCGTTCCATTTCAACTTGCGTCAGGTGACCTGAACAACTAGCGTCCCACTTCAACTAGGGTCAGGTGACCTGAACAACTAGCGTCCCTCTTCAACTAGCGTCAGGTGACCTGAACAACTAGCGTCCCTCTTCAACTTAAGTCAGGTGACCTGAACAACTAGCGTTCCATTTCAACTTGCGTCAGGTGACCTGAACAACTAGCGTCCCACTTCAACTAGGGTCAGGTGACCTGAACAACTAGCGTCCCTCTTCAACTAGCGTCAGGTGACCTGAACAACTAGCGTCCCTCTTCAACTAGCGTCAGGTGACCTGAACAACTAGCGTCCCATTTCAACTAGCGTCAGGTGACCTGAACAACTAGCGTTCCATTTCAACTTGCGTCAGGTGTCCTGAACAACTAGCGTCCCACTTCAACTAGGGTCAGGTGACCTGAACAACTAGCGTCCCTCTTCAACTAGCGTCAGGTGACCTGAACAACTAGCGTCCCACTTCAACTAGGGTCAGGTGACCTGAACAACTAGCGTCCCTCTTCAACTAGCGTCAGGTGACCTGAACAACTAGCGTCCCTCTTCAACTTAAGTCAGGTGACCTGAACAACTAGCGTCCCACTTCAACTAGGGTCAGGTGACCTGAACAACTAGCGTCCCACTTCAACTAGGGTCAGGTGACCTGAACAACTAGCGTCCCTCTTCAACTAGCGTCAGGTGACCTGAACAACTAGCGTCCCTCTTCAACTTAAGTCAGGTGACCTGAACAACTAGCGTCCCACTTCAACTAGGGTCAGGTGACCTGAACAACTAGCGTCCCTCTTCAACTAGCGTCAGGTGACCTGAACAACTAGCGTCCCACTTCAACTAGGGTCAGGTGACCTGAACAACTAGCGTCCCTCTTCAACTAGCGTCAGGTGACCTGAACAACTAGCGTCCCTCTTCAACTTAAGTCAGGTGACCTGAACAACTAGCGTCCCACTTCAACTAGGGTCAGGTGACCTGAACAACTAGCGTATCCTCTTCAACTAGCGTCAGGTGACCTGAACAACTAGCGTCCCTCTTCAACTTGCGTCAGGTGACCTGAACAACTAGCGTCCCACTTCAACTAGGGTCAGGTGACCTGAACAACTAGCGTCCCTCTTCAACTAGCGTCAGGTGACCTGAACAACTAGCGTCCCACTTCAACTAGGGTCAGGTGACCTGAACAACTAGCGTCCCTCTTCAACTTGCGTCAGGTGACCTGAACAACTAGCGTCCCACTTCAACTAGGGTCAGGTGACCTGAACAACTAGCGTCCCTCTTCAACTAGCGTCAGGTGACCTGAACAACTAGCGTCCCACTTCAACTAGGGTCAGGTGACCTGAACAACTAGCGTCCCTCTTCAACTAGCGTCAGGTGACCTGAACAACTAGCGTCCCTCTTCAACTTAAGTCAGGTGACCTGAACAACTAGCGTCCCACTTCAACTAGGGTCAGGTGACCTGAACAACTAGCGTCCCACTTCAACTAGGGTCAGGTGACCTGAACAACTAGCGTCCCTCTTCAACTAGCGTCAGGTGACCTGAACAACTAGCGTCCCTCTTCAACTTAAGTCAGGTGACCTGAACAACTAGCGTCCCACTTCAACTAGGGTCAGGTGACCTGAACAACTAGCGTCCCTCTTCAACTAGCGTCAGGTGACCTGAACAACTAGCGTCCCACTTCAACTAGGGTCAGGTGACCTGAACAACTAGCGTCCCTCTTCAACTTGCGTCAGGTGACCTGAACAACTAGCGTCCCACTTCAACTAGGGTCAGGTGACCTGAACAACTAGCGTCCCTCTTCAACTAGCGTCAGGTGACCTGAACAACTAGCGTCCCACTTCAACTAGGGTCAGGTGACCTGAACAACTAGCGTCCCTCTTCAACTAGCGTCAGGTGACCTGAACAACTAGCGTCCCTCTTCAACTTAAGTCAGGTGACCTGAACAACTAGCGTCCCACTTCAACTAGGGTCAGGTGACCTGAACAACTAGCGTCCCACTTCAACTAGGGTCAGGTGACCTGAACAACTAGCGTCCCTCTTCAACTAGCGTCAGGTGACCTGAACAACTAGCGTCCCTCTTCAACTTAAGTCAGGTGACCTGAACAACTAGCGTCCCACTTCAACTAGGGTCAGGTGACCTGAACAACTAGCGTCCCTCTTCAACTAGCGTCAGGTGACCTGAACAACTAGCGTCCCACTTCAACTAGGGTCAGGTGACCTGAACAACTAGCGTATCCTCTTCAACTAGCGTCAGGTGACCTGAACAACTAGCGTCCCTCTTCAACTTGCGTCAGGTGACCTGAACAACTAGCGTCCCACTTCAACTAGGGTCAGGTGACCTGAACAACTAGCGTATCCTCTTCAACTTAAGTCAGGTGACCTGAACAACTAGCGTCCCATTTCAACTAGCGTCAGGTGACCTGAACAACTAGCGTCCCTCTTCAACTAGCGTCAGGTGACCTGAACAACTAGCGTCCCTCTTCAACTTGCGTCAGGTGACCTGAACAACTAGCGTCCCTCTTCAACTTGCGTCAGGTGACCTGAACAACTAGCGTCCCACTTCAACTAGGGTCAGGTGACCTGAACAACTAGCGTATCCTCTTCAACTTAAGTCAGGTGACCTGAACAACTAGCGTCCCATTTCAACTAGCGTCAGGTGACCTGAACAACTAGCGTCCCTCTTCAACTTAAGTCAGGTGACCTGAACAACTAGCGTCCCACTTCAACTAGGGTCAGGTGACCTGAACAACTAGCGTCCCTCTTCAACTAGCGTCAGGTGACCTGAACAACTAGCGTCCCTCTTCAACTTAAGTCAGGTGACCTGAACAACTAGCGTCCCATTTCAACTAGCGTCAGGTGACCTGAACAACTAGCGTCCCTCTTCAACTAGCGTCAGGTGACCTGAACAACTAGCGTCCCTCTTCAACTTAAGTCAGGTGACCTGAACAACTAGCGTCCCACTTCAACTAGGGTCAGGTGACCTGAACAACTAGCGTCCCTCTTCAACTAGCGTCAGGTGACCTGAACAACTAGCGTCCCTCTTCAACTTAAGTCAGGTGACCTGAACAACTAGCGTCCCACTTCAACTAGGGTCAGGTGACCTGAACAACTAGCGTCCCTCTTCAACTAGCGTCAGGTGACCTGAACAACTAGCGTCCCACTTCAACTAGGGTCAGGTGACCTGAACAACTAGCGTCCCTCTTCAACTTGCGTCAGGTGACCTGAACAACTAGCGTCCCACTTCAACTAGGGTCAGGTGACCTGAACAACTAGCGTCCCTCTTCAACTAGCGTCAGGTGACCTGAACAACTAGCGTCCCACTTCAACTAGGGTCAGGTGACCTGAACAACTAGCGTCCCTCTTCAACTAGCGTCAGGTGACCTGAACAACTAGCGTCCCTCTTCAACTTAAGTCAGGTGACCTGAACAACTAGCGTCCCACTTCAACTAGGGTCAGGTGACCTGAACAACTAGCGTCCCACTTCAACTAGGGTCAGGTGACCTGAACAACTAGCGTCCCTCTTCAACTAGCGTCAGGTGACCTGAACAACTAGCGTCCCTCTTCAACTTAAGTCAGGTGACCTGAACAACTAGCGTCCCACTTCAACTAGGGTCAGGTGACCTGAACAACTAGCGTCCCTCTTCAACTAGCGTCAGGTGACCTGAACAACTAGCGTCCCACTTCAACTAGGGTCAGGTGACCTGAACAACTAGCGTATCCTCTTCAACTAGCGTCAGGTGACCTGAACAACTAGCGTCCCTCTTCAACTTGCGTCAGGTGACCTGAACAACTAGCGTCCCACTTCAACTAGGGTCAGGTGACCTGAACAACTAGCGTATCCTCTTCAACTTAAGTCAGGTGACCTGAACAACTAGCGTCCCATTTCAACTAGCGTCAGGTGACCTGAACAACTAGCGTCCCTCTTCAACTAGCGTCAGGTGACCTGAACAACTAGCGTCCCTCTTCAACTTGCGTCAGGTGACCTGAACAACTAGCGTCCCACTTCAACTAGGGTCAGGTGACCTGAACAACTAGCGTCCCTCTTCAACTTGCGTCAGGTGACCTGAACAACTAGCGTCCCACTTCAACTAGGGTCAGGTGACCTGAACAACTAGCGTATCCTCTTCAACTTAAGTCAGGTGACCTGAACAACTAGCGTCCCATTTCAACTAGCGTCAGGTGACCTGAACAACTAGCGTCCCTCTTCAACTTAAGTCAGGTGACCTGAACAACTAGCGTCCCACTTCAACTAGCGTCAGGTGACCTGAACAACTAGCGTCCCATTTCAACTTAAGTCAGGTGACCTGAACAACTAGCGTCAGGTGACCTGAACAACTAGCGTCCCTCTTCAACTTAAGTCAGGTGACCTGAACAACTAGCGTCCCACTTCAACTAGCGTCAGGTGACCTGAACAACTAGCGTCCCTCTTCAACTTGCGTCAGGTGACCTGAACAACTAGCGTCCCTCTTCAACTAGCGTCAGGTGACCTGAACAACTAGCGTCCCTCTTCAACTTGCGTCAGGTGACCTGAACAACTAGCGTCCCACTTCAACTAGGGTCAGGTGACCTGAACAACTAGCGTATCCTCTTCAACTTAAGTCAGGTGACCTGAACAACTAGCGTCCCATTTCAACTAGCGTCAGGTGACCTGAACAACTAGCGTCCCTCTTCAACTTGCGTCAGGTGACCTGAACAACTAGCGTCCCACTTCAACTAGGGTCAGGTGACCTGAACAACTAGCGTATCCTCTTCAACTTAAGTCAGGTGACCTGAACAACTAGCGTCCCTCTTCAACTTAAGTCAGGTGACCTGAACAACTAGCGTCCCATTTCAACTAGCGTCAGGTGACCTGAACAACTAGCGTCCCTCTTCAACTAGCGTCAGGTGACCTGAACAACTAGCGTCCCTCTTCAACTTAAGTCAGGTGACCTGAACAACTAGCGTCCCACTTCAACTAGCGTCAGGTGACCTGAACAACTAGCGTCCCATTTCAACTTAAGTCAGGTGACCTGAACAACTAGCGTCAGGTGACCTGAACAACTAGCGTCCCTCTTCAACTTAAGTCAGGTGACCTGAACAACTAGCGTCCCACTTCAACTAGGGTCAGGTGACCTGAACAACTAGCGTCCCATTTCAACTAGCGTCAGGTGACCTGAACAACTAGCGTCCCATTTAAACTAGCGTCAGGTGACCTGAACAACTAGCGTCCCTCTTCAACTTAAGTCAGGTGACCTGAACAACTAGCGTCCCTCTTCAACTTAAGTCAGGTGACCTGAACAACTAGCGTCCCATTTCAACTAGCGTCAGGTGACCTGAACAACTAGCGTCCCACTTCAACTAGGGTCAGGTGACCTGAACAACTAGCGTATCCTCTTCAACTAGCGTCAGGTGACCTGAACAACTAGCGTCCCTCTTCAACTTGCGTCAGGTGACCTGAACAACTAGCGTCCCACTTCAACTAGGGTCAGGTGACCTGAACAACTAGCGTCCCTCTTCAACTAGCGTCAGGTGACCTGAACAACTAGCGTCCCACTTCAACTAGGGTCAGGTGACCTGAACAACTAGCGTCCCTCTTCAACTTGCGTCAGGTGACCTGAACAACTAGCGTCCCACTTCAACTAGGGTCAGGTGACCTGAACAACTAGCGTCCCTCTTCAACTAGCGTCAGGTGACCTGAACAACTAGCGTCCCACTTCAACTAGGGTCAGGTGACCTGAACAACTAGCGTCCCTCTTCAACTAGCGTCAGGTGACCTGAACAACTAGCGTCCCTCTTCAACTTAAGTCAGGTGACCTGAACAACTAGCGTCCCACTTCAACTAGGGTCAGGTGACCTGAACAACTAGCGTCCCACTTCAACTAGGGTCAGGTGACCTGAACAACTAGCGTCCCTCTTCAACTAGCGTCAGGTGACCTGAACAACTAGCGTCCCTCTTCAACTTAAGTCAGGTGACCTGAACAACTAGCGTCCCACTTCAACTAGGGTCAGGTGACCTGAACAACTAGCGTCCCTCTTCAACTAGCGTCAGGTGACCTGAACAACTAGCGTCCCACTTCAACTAGGGTCAGGTGACCTGAACAACTAGCGTCCCTCTTCAACTTGCGTCAGGTGACCTGAACAACTAGCGTCCCACTTCAACTAGGGTCAGGTGACCTGAACAACTAGCGTCCCTCTTCAACTAGCGTCAGGTGACCTGAACAACTAGCGTCCCACTTCAACTAGGGTCAGGTGACCTGAACAACTAGCGTCCCTCTTCAACTAGCGTCAGGTGACCTGAACAACTAGCGTCCCTCTTCAACTTAAGTCAGGTGACCTGAACAACTAGCGTCCCACTTCAACTAGGGTCAGGTGACCTGAACAACTAGCGTCCCACTTCAACTAGGGTCAGGTGACCTGAACAACTAGCGTCCCTCTTCAACTAGCGTCAGGTGACCTGAACAACTAGCGTCCCTCTTCAACTTAAGTCAGGTGACCTGAACAACTAGCGTCCCACTTCAACTAGGGTCAGGTGACCTGAACAACTAGCGTCCCTCTTCAACTAGCGTCAGGTGACCTGAACAACTAGCGTCCCACTTCAACTAGGGTCAGGTGACCTGAACAACTAGCGTATCCTCTTCAACTAGCGTCAGGTGACCTGAACAACTAGCGTCCCTCTTCAACTTGCGTCAGGTGACCTGAACAACTAGCGTCCCACTTCAACTAGGGTCAGGTGACCTGAACAACTAGCGTATCCTCTTCAACTTAAGTCAGGTGACCTGAACAACTAGCGTCCCATTTCAACTAGCGTCAGGTGACCTGAACAACTAGCGTCCCTCTTCAACTAGCGTCAGGTGACCTGAACAACTAGCGTCCCTCTTCAACTTGCGTCAGGTGACCTGAACAACTAGCGTCCCTCTTCAACTTGCGTCAGGTGACCTGAACAACTAGCGTCCCACTTCAACTAGGGTCAGGTGACCTGAACAACTAGCGTATCCTCTTCAACTTAAGTCAGGTGACCTGAACAACTAGCGTCCCATTTCAACTAGCGTCAGGTGACCTGAACAACTAGCGTCCCTCTTCAACTTAAGTCAGGTGACCTGAACAACTAGCGTCCCACTTCAACTAGGGTCAGGTGACCTGAACAACTAGCGTCCCTCTTCAACTAGCGTCAGGTGACCTGAACAACTAGCGTCCCTCTTCAACTTAAGTCAGGTGACCTGAACAACTAGCGTCCCATTTCAACTAGCGTCAGGTGACCTGAACAACTAGCGTCCCTCTTCAACTAGCGTCAGGTGACCTGAACAACTAGCGTCCCTCTTCAACTTAAGTCAGGTGACCTGAACAACTAGCGTCCCACTTCAACTAGGGTCAGGTGACCTGAACAACTAGCGTCCCTCTTCAACTAGCGTCAGGTGACCTGAACAACTAGCGTCCCTCTTCAACTTAAGTCAGGTGACCTGAACAACTAGCGTCCCACTTCAACTAGGGTCAGGTGACCTGAACAACTAGCGTCCCTCTTCAACTAGCGTCAGGTGACCTGAACAACTAGCGTCCCACTTCAACTAGGGTCAGGTGACCTGAACAACTAGCGTCCCTCTTCAACTTGCGTCAGGTGACCTGAACAACTAGCGTCCCACTTCAACTAGGGTCAGGTGACCTGAACAACTAGCGTCCCTCTTCAACTAGCGTCAGGTGACCTGAACAACTAGCGTCCCACTTCAACTAGGGTCAGGTGACCTGAACAACTAGCGTCCCTCTTCAACTAGCGTCAGGTGACCTGAACAACTAGCGTCCCTCTTCAACTTAAGTCAGGTGACCTGAACAACTAGCGTCCCACTTCAACTAGGGTCAGGTGACCTGAACAACTAGCGTCCCACTTCAACTAGGGTCAGGTGACCTGAACAACTAGCGTCCCTCTTCAACTAGCGTCAGGTGACCTGAACAACTAGCGTCCCTCTTCAACTTAAGTCAGGTGACCTGAACAACTAGCGTCCCACTTCAACTAGGGTCAGGTGACCTGAACAACTAGCGTCCCTCTTCAACTAGCGTCAGGTGACCTGAACAACTAGCGTCCCACTTCAACTAGGGTCAGGTGACCTGAACAACTAGCGTATCCTCTTCAACTAGCGTCAGGTGACCTGAACAACTAGCGTCCCTCTTCAACTTGCGTCAGGTGACCTGAACAACTAGCGTCCCACTTCAACTAGGGTCAGGTGACCTGAACAACTAGCGTATCCTCTTCAACTTAAGTCAGGTGACCTGAACAACTAGCGTCCCATTTCAACTAGCGTCAGGTGACCTGAACAACTAGCGTCCCTCTTCAACTAGCGTCAGGTGACCTGAACAACTAGCGTCCCTCTTCAACTTGCGTCAGGTGACCTGAACAACTAGCGTCCCACTTCAACTAGGGTCAGGTGACCTGAACAACTAGCGTCCCTCTTCAACTTGCGTCAGGTGACCTGAACAACTAGCGTCCCACTTCAACTAGGGTCAGGTGACCTGAACAACTAGCGTATCCTCTTCAACTTAAGTCAGGTGACCTGAACAACTAGCGTCCCATTTCAACTAGCGTCAGGTGACCTGAACAACTAGCGTCCCTCTTCAACTTAAGTCAGGTGACCTGAACAACTAGCGTCCCACTTCAACTAGGGTCAGGTGACCTGAACAACTAGCGTCCCTCTTCAACTAGCGTCAGGTGACCTGAACAACTAGCGTCCCTCTTCAACTTAAGTCAGGTGACCTGAACAACTAGCGTCCCATTTCAACTAGCGTCAGGTGACCTGAACAACTAGCGTCCCTCTTCAACTAGCGTCAGGTGACCTGAACAACTAGCATCCCTCTTCAACTTAAGTCAGGTGACCTGAACAACTAGCGTCCCACTTCAACTAGGGTCAGGTGACCTGAACAACTAGCGTCCCTCTTCAACTAGCGTCAGGTGACCTGAACAACTAGCGTCCCTCTTCAACTTAAGTCAGGTGACCTGAACAACTAGCGTCCCACTTCAACTAGGGTCAGGTGACCTGAACAACTAGCGTATCCTCTTCAACTAGCGTCAGGTGACCTGAACAACTAGCGTCCCTCTTCAACTTGCGTCAGGTGACCTGAACAACTAGCGTCCCACTTCAACTAGGGTCAGGTGACCTGAACAACTAGCGTCCCTCTTCAACTAGCGTCAGGTGACCTGAACAACTAGCGTCCCACTTCAACTAGGGTCAGGTGACCTGAACAACTAGCGTCCCTCTTCAACTTGCGTCAGGTGACCTGAACAACTAGCGTCCCACTTCAACTAGGGTCAGGTGACCTGAACAACTAGCGTCCCTCTTCAACTAGCGTCAGGTGACCTGAACAACTAGCGTCCCACTTCAACTAGGGTCAGGTGACCTGAACAACTAGCGTCCCTCTTCAACTAGCGTCAGGTGACCTGAACAACTAGCGTCCCTCTTCAACTTAAGTCAGGTGACCTGAACAACTAGCGTCCCACTTCAACTAGGGTCAGGTGACCTGAACAACTAGCGTCCCACTTCAACTAGGGTCAGGTGACCTGAACAACTAGCGTCCCTCTTCAACTAGCGTCAGGTGACCTGAACAACTAGCGTCCCTCTTCAACTAGCGTCAGGTGACCTGAACAACTAGCGTCCCTCTTCAACTTAAGTCAGGTGACCTGAACAACTAGCGTCCCACTTCAACTAGGGTCAGGTGACCTGAACAACTAGCGTCCCTCTTCAACTAGCGTCAGGTGACCTGAACAACTAGCGTCCCACTTCAACTAGGGTCAGGTGACCTGAACAACTAGCGTATCCTCTTCAACTAGCGTCAGGTGACCTGAACAACTAGCGTCCCTCTTCAACTTGCGTCAGGTGACCTGAACAACTAGCGTCCCACTTCAACTAGGGTCAGGTGACCTGAACAACTAGCGTATCCTCTTCAACTTAAGTCAGGTGACCTGAACAACTAGCGTCCCATTTCAACTAGCGTCAGGTGACCTGAACAACTAGCGTCCCTCTTCAACTAGCGTCAGGTGACCTGAACAACTAGCGTCCCTCTTCAACTTGCGTCAGGTGACCTGAACAACTAGCGTCCCTCTTCAACTTGCGTCAGGTGACCTGAACAACTAGCGTCCCACTTCAACTAGGGTCAGGTGACCTGAACAACTAGCGTATCCTCTTCAACTTAAGTCAGGTGACCTGAACAACTAGCGTCCCATTTCAACTAGCGTCAGGTGACCTGAACAACTAGCGTCCCTCTTCAACTTAAGTCAGGTGACCTGAACAACTAGCGTCCCACTTCAACTAGGGTCAGGTGACCTGAACAACTAGCGTCCCTCTTCAACTAGCGTCAGGTGACCTGAACAACTAGCGTCCCTCTTCAACTTAAGTCAGGTGACCTGAACAACTAGCGTCCCATTTCAACTAGCGTCAGGTGACCTGAACAACTAGCGTCCCTCTTCAACTAGCGTCAGGTGACCTGAACAACTAGCGTCCCTCTTCAACTTAAGTCAGGTGACCTGAACAACTAGCGTCCCACTTCAACTAGGGTCAGGTGACCTGAACAACTAGCGTCCCTCTTCAACTAGCGTCAGGTGACCTGAACAACTAGCGTCCCTCTTCAACTTAAGTCAGGTGACCTGAACAACTAGCGTCCCACTTCAACTAGGGTCAGGTGACCTGAACAACTAGCGTCCCTCTTCAACTAGCGTCAGGTGACCTGAACAACTAGCGTCCCACTTCAACTAGGGTCAGGTGACCTGAACAACTAGCGTCCCTCTTCAACTTGCGTCAGGTGACCTGAACAACTAGCGTCCCACTTCAACTAGGGTCAGGTGACCTGAACAACTAGCGTCCCTCTTCAACTAGCGTCAGGTGACCTGAACAACTAGCGTCCCACTTCAACTAGGGTCAGGTGACCTGAACAACTAGCGTCCCTCTTCAACTAGCGTCAGGTGACCTGAACAACTAGCGTCCCTCTTCAACTTAAGTCAGGTGACCTGAACAACTAGCGTCCCACTTCAACTAGGGTCAGGTGACCTGAACAACTAGCGTCCCTCTTCAACTAGCGTCAGGTGACCTGAACAACTAGCGTCCCACTTCAACTAGGGTCAGGTGACCTGAACAACTAGCGTATCCTCTTCAACTAGCGTCAGGTGACCTGAACAACTAGCGTCCCTCTTCAACTTGCGTCAGGTGACCTGAACAACTAGCGTCCCACTTCAACTAGGGTCAGGTGACCTGAACAACTAGCGTATCCTCTTCAACTTAAGTCAGGTGACCTGAACAACTAGCGTCCCATTTCAACTAGCGTCAGGTGACCTGAACAACTAGCGTCCCTCTTCAACTAGCGTCAGGTGACCTGAACAACTAGCGTCCCTCTTCAACTTGCGTCAGGTGACCTGAACAACTAGCGTCCCACTTCAACTAGGGTCAGGTGACCTGAACAACTAGCGTCCCTCTTCAACTTGCGTCAGGTGACCTGAACAACTAGCGTCCCACTTCAACTAGGGTCAGGTGACCTGAACAACTAGCGTATCCTCTTCAACTTAAGTCAGGTGACCTGAACAACTAGCGTCCCATTTCAACTAGCGTCAGGTGACCTGAACAACTAGCGTCCCTCTTCAACTTAAGTCAGGTGACCTGAACAACTAGCGTCCCACTTCAACTAGCGTCAGGTGACCTGAACAACTAGCGTCCCATTTCAACTTAAGTCAGGTGACCTGAACAACTAGCGTCAGGTGACCTGAACAACTAGCGTCCCTCTTCAACTTAAGTCAGGTGACCTGAACAACTAGCGTCCCACTTCAACTAGCGTCAGGTGACCTGAACAACTAGCGTCCCTCTTCAACTTGCGTCAGGTGACCTGAACAACTAGCGTCCCTCTTCAACTAGCGTCAGGTGACCTGAACAACTAGCGTCCCTCTTCAACTTGCGTCAGGTGACCTGAACAACTAGCGTCCCACTTCAACTAGGGTCAGGTGACCTGAACAACTAGCGTATCCTCTTCAACTTAAGTCAGGTGACCTGAACAACTAGCGTCCCATTTCAACTAGCGTCAGGTGACCTGAACAACTAGCGTCCCTCTTCAACTTGCGTCAGGTGACCTGAACAACTAGCGTCCCACTTCAACTAGGGTCAGGTGACCTGAACAACTAGCGTATCCTCTTCAACTTAAGTCAGGTGACCTGAACAACTAGCGTCCCTCTTCAACTTAAGTCAGGTGACCTGAACAACTAGCGTCCCATTTCAACTAGCGTCAGGTGACCTGAACAACTAGCGTCCCTCTTCAACTAGCGTCAGGTGACCTGAACAACTAGCGTCCCTCTTCAACTTAAGTCAGGTGACCTGAACAACTAGCGTCCCACTTCAACTAGCGTCAGGTGACCTGAACAACTAGCGTCCCATTTCAACTTAAGTCAGGTGACCTGAACAACTAGCGTCAGGTGACCTGAACAACTAGCGTCCCTCTTCAACTTAAGTCAGGTGACCTGAACAACTAGCGTCCCACTTCAACTAGGGTCAGGTGACCTGAACAACTAGCGTCCCATTTCAACTAGCGTCAGGTGACCTGAACAACTAGCGTCCCATTTAAACTAGCGTCAGGTGACCTGAACAACTAGCGTCCCTCTTCAACTTAAGTCAGGTGACCTGAACAACTAGCGTCCCTCTTCAACTTAAGTCAGGTGACCTGAACAACTAGCGTCCCATTTCAACTAGCGTCAGGTGACCTGAACAACTAGCGTCCCACTTCAACTAGGGTCAGGTGACCTGAACAACTAGCGTATCCTCTTCAACTAGCGTCAGGTGACCTGAACAACTAGCGTCCCTCTTCAACTTGCGTCAGGTGACCTGAACAACTAGCGTCCCACTTCAACTAGGGTCAGGTGACCTGAACAACTAGCGTCCCTCTTCAACTAGCGTCAGGTGACCTGAACAACTAGCGTCCCACTTCAACTAGGGTCAGGTGACCTGAACAACTAGCGTCCCTCTTCAACTTGCGTCAGGTGACCTGAACAACTAGCGTCCCACTTCAACTAGGGTCAGGTGACCTGAACAACTAGCGTCCCTCTTCAACTAGCGTCAGGTGACCTGAACAACTAGCGTCCCACTTCAACTAGGGTCAGGTGACCTGAACAACTAGCGTCCCTCTTCAACTAGCGTCAGGTGACCTGAACAACTAGCGTCCCTCTTCAACTTAAGTCAGGTGACCTGAACAACTAGCGTCCCACTTCAACTAGGGTCAGGTGACCTGAACAACTAGCGTCCCACTTCAACTAGGGTCAGGTGACCTGAACAACTAGCGTCCCTCTTCAACTAGCGTCAGGTGACCTGAACAACTAGCGTCCCTCTTCAACTTAAGTCAGGTGACCTGAACAACTAGCGTCCCACTTCAACTAGGGTCAGGTGACCTGAACAACTAGCGTCCCTCTTCAACTAGCGTCAGGTGACCTGAACAACTAGCGTCCCACTTCAACTAGGGTCAGGTGACCTGAACAACTAGCGTCCCTCTTCAACTTGCGTCAGGTGACCTGAACAACTAGCGTCCCACTTCAACTAGGGTCAGGTGACCTGAACAACTAGCGTCCCTCTTCAACTAGCGTCAGGTGACCTGAACAACTAGCGTCCCACTTCAACTAGGGTCAGGTGACCTGAACAACTAGCGTCCCTCTTCAACTAGCGTCAGGTGACCTGAACAACTAGCGTCCCTCTTCAACTTAAGTCAGGTGACCTGAACAACTAGCGTCCCACTTCAACTAGGGTCAGGTGACCTGAACAACTAGCGTCCCACTTCAACTAGGGTCAGGTGACCTGAACAACTAGCGTCCCTCTTCAACTAGCGTCAGGTGACCTGAACAACTAGCGTCCCTCTTCAACTTAAGTCAGGTGACCTGAACAACTAGCGTCCCACTTCAACTAGGGTCAGGTGACCTGAACAACTAGCGTCCCTCTTCAACTAGCGTCAGGTGACCTGAACAACTAGCGTCCCACTTCAACTAGGGTCAGGTGACCTGAACAACTAGCGTATCCTCTTCAACTAGCGTCAGGTGACCTGAACAACTAGCGTCCCTCTTCAACTTGCGTCAGGTGACCTGAACAACTAGCGTCCCACTTCAACTAGGGTCAGGTGACCTGAACAACTAGCGTATCCTCTTCAACTTAAGTCAGGTGACCTGAACAACTAGCGTCCCATTTCAACTAGCGTCAGGTGACCTGAACAACTAGCGTCCCTCTTCAACTAGCGTCAGGTGACCTGAACAACTAGCGTCCCTCTTCAACTTGCGTCAGGTGACCTGAACAACTAGCGTCCCTCTTCAACTTGCGTCAGGTGACCTGAACAACTAGCGTCCCACTTCAACTAGGGTCAGGTGACCTGAACAACTAGCGTATCCTCTTCAACTTAAGTCAGGTGACCTGAACAACTAGCGTCCCATTTCAACTAGCGTCAGGTGACCTGAACAACTAGCGTCCCTCTTCAACTTAAGTCAGGTGACCTGAACAACTAGCGTCCCACTTCAACTAGGGTCAGGTGACCTGAACAACTAGCGTCCCTCTTCAACTAGCGTCAGGTGACCTGAACAACTAGCGTCCCTCTTCAACTTAAGTCAGGTGACCTGAACAACTAGCGTCCCATTTCAACTAGCGTCAGGTGACCTGAACAACTAGCGTCCCTCTTCAACTAGCGTCAGGTGACCTGAACAACTAGCGTCCCTCTTCAACTTAAGTCAGGTGACCTGAACAACTAGCGTCCCTCTTCAACTAGGGTCAGGTGACCTGAACAACTAGCGTCCCACTTCAACTAGGGTCAGGTGACCTGAACAACTAGCGTCCCTCTTCAACTAGCGTCAGGTGACCTGAACAACTAGCGTCCCACTTCAACTAGGGTCAGGTGACCTGAACAACTAGCGTCCCTCTTCAACTTGCGTCAGGTGACCTGAACAACTAGCGTCCCACTTCAACTAGGGTCAGGTGACCTGAACAACTAGCGTCCCTCTTCAACTAGCGTCAGGTGACCTGAACAACTAGCGTCCCACTTCAACTAGGGTCAGGTGACCTGAACAACTAGCGTCCCTCTTCAACTAGCGTCAGGTGACCTGAACAACTAGCGTCCCTCTTCAGCTTAAGTCAGGTGACCTGAACAACTAGCGTCCCACTTCAACTAGGGTCAGGTGACCTGAACAACTAGCGTCCCACTTCAACTAGGGTCAGGTGACCTGAACAACTAGCGTCCCTCTTCAACTAGCGTCAGGTGACCTGAACAACTAGCGTCCCTCTTCAACTTAAGTCAGGTGACCTGAACAACTAGCGTCCCACTTCAACTAGGGTCAGGTGACCTGAACAACTAGCGTCCCTCTTCAACTAGCGTCAGGTGACCTGAACAACTAGCGTCCCACTTCAACTAGGGTCAGGTGACCTGAACAACTAGCGTATCCTCTTCAACTAGCGTCAGGTGACCTGAACAACTAGCGTCCCTCTTCAACTTGCGTCAGGTGACCTGAACAACTAGCGTCCCACTTCAACTAGGGTCAGGTGACCTGAACAACTAGCGTATCCTCTTCAACTTAAGTCAGGTGACCTGAACAACTAGCGTCCCATTTCAACTAGCGTCAGGTGACCTGAACAACTAGCGTCCCTCTTCAACTAGCGTCAGGTGACCTGAACAACTAGCGTCCCTCTTCAACTTGCGTCAGGTGACCTGAACAACTAGCGTCCCACTTCAACTAGGGTCAGGTGACCTGAACAACTAGCGTCCCTCTTCAACTTGCGTCAGGTGACCTGAACAACTAGCGTCCCACTTCAACTAGGGTCAGGTGACCTGAACAACTAGCGTATCCTCTTCAACTTAAGTCAGGTGACCTGAACAACTAGCGTCCCATTTCAACTAGCGTCAGGTGACCTGAACAACTAGCGTCCCTCTTCAACTTAAGTCAGGTGACCTGAACAACTAGCGTCCCACTTCAACTAGGGTCAGGTGACCTGAACAACTAGCGTCCCTCTTCAACTAGCGTCAGGTGACCTGAACAACTAGCGTCCCTCTTCAACTTAAGTCAGGTGACCTGAACAACTAGCGTCCCATTTCAACTAGCGTCAGGTGACCTGAACAACTAGCGTCCCTCTTCAACTAGCGTCAGGTGACCTGAACAACTAGCATCCCTCTTCAACTTAAGTCAGGTGACCTGAACAACTAGCGTCCCACTTCAACTAGGGTCAGGTGACCTGAACAACTAGCGTCCCTCTTCAACTAGCGTCAGGTGACCTGAACAACTAGCGTCCCTCTTCAACTTAAGTCAGGTGACCTGAACAACTAGCGTCCCACTTCAACTAGGGTCAGGTGACCTGAACAACTAGCGTATCCTCTTCAACTAGCGTCAGGTGACCTGAACAACTAGCGTCCCTCTTCAACTTGCGTCAGGTGACCTGAACAACTAGCGTCCCACTTCAACTAGGGTCAGGTGACCTGAACAACTAGCGTCCCTCTTCAACTAGCGTCAGGTGACCTGAACAACTAGCGTCCCACTTCAACTAGGGTCAGGTGACCTGAACAACTAGCGTCCCTCTTCAACTTGCGTCAGGTGACCTGAACAACTAGCGTCCCACTTCAACTAGGGTCAGGTGACCTGAACAACTAGCGTCCCTCTTCAACTAGCGTCAGGTGACCTGAACAACTAGCGTCCCACTTCAACTAGGGTCAGGTGACCTGAACAACTAGCGTCCCTCTTCAACTAGCGTCAGGTGACCTGAACAACTAGCGTCCCTCTTCAACTTAAGTCAGGTGACCTGAACAACTAGCGTCCCACTTCAACTAGGGTCAGGTGACCTGAACAACTAGCGTCCCACTTCAACTAGGGTCAGGTGACCTGAACAACTAGCGTCCCTCTTCAACTAGCGTCAGGTGACCTGAACAACTAGCGTCCCTCTTCAACTTAAGTCAGGTGACCTGAACAACTAGCGTCCCACTTCAACTAGGGTCAGGTGACCTGAACAACTAGCGTCCCTCTTCAACTAGCGTCAGGTGACCTGAACAACTAGCGTCCCACTTCAACTAGGGTCAGGTGACCTGAACAACTAGCGTCCCTCTTCAACTTGCGTCAGGTGACCTGAACAACTAGCGTCCCACTTCAACTAGGGTCAGGTGACCTGAACAACTAGCGTCCCTCTTCAACTAGCGTCAAGTGACCTGAACAACTAGCGTCCCACTTCAACTAGGGTCAGGTGACCTGAACAACTAGCGTCCCTCTTCAACTAGCGTCAGGTGACCTGAACAACTAGCGTCCCTCTTCAACTTAAGTCAGGTGACCTGAACAACTAGCGTCCCACTTCAACTAGGGTCAGGTGACCTGAACAACTAGCGTCCCACTTCAACTAGGGTCAGGTGACCTGAACAACTAGCGTCCCTCTTCAACTAGCGTCAGGTGACCTGAACAACTAGCGTCCCTCTTCAACTTAAGTCAGGTGACCTGAACAACTAGCGTCCCACTTCAACTAGGGTCAGGTGACCTGAACAACTAGCGTCCCTCTTCAACTAGGGTCAGGTGACCTGAACAACTAGCGTCCCTCTTCAACTAGCGTCAGGTGACCTGAACAACTAGCGTCCCTCTTCAACTTGCGTCAGGTGACCTGAACAACTAGCGTCCCACTTCAACTAGGGTCAGGTGACCTGAACAACTAGCGTATCCTCTTCAACTTAAGTCAGGTGACCTGAACAACTAGCGTCCCATTTCAACTAGCGTCAGGTGACCTGAACAACTAGCGTCCCTCTTCAACTAGCGTCAGGTGACCTGAACAACTAGCGTCCCTCTTCAACTTAAGTCAGGTGACCTGAACAACTAGCGTCCCACTTCAACTAGGGTCAGGTGACCTGAACAACTAGCGTCCCTCTTCAACTTGCGTCAGGTGACCTGAACAACTAGCGTCCCACTTCAACTAGGGTCAGGTGACCTGAACAACTAGCGTATCCTCTTCAACTTAAGTCAGGTGACCTGAACAACTAGCGTCCCATTTCAACTAGCGTCAGGTGACCTGAACAACTAGCGTCCCTCTTCAACTTGCGTCAGGTGACCTGAACAACTAGCGTCCCACTTCAACTAGGGTCAGGTGACCTGAACAACTAGCGTATCCTCTTCAACTTAAGTCAGGTGACCTGAACAACTAGCGTCCCATTTCAACTAGCGTCAGGTGACCTGAACAACTAGCGTCCCTCTTCAACTTAAGTCAGGTGACCTGAACAACTAGCGTCCCTCTTCAACTTGCGTCAGGTGACCTGAACAACTAGCGTCCCACTTCAACTAGGGTCAGGTGACCTGAACAACTAGCGTATCCTCTTCAACTTAAGTCAGGTGACCTGAACAACTAGCGTCCCATTTCAACTAGCGTCAGGTGACCTGAACAACTAGCGTCCCTCTTCAACTTGCGTCAGGTGACCTGAACAACTAGCGTCCCACTTCAACTAGGGTCAGGTGACCTGAACAACTAGCGTATCCTCTTCAACTTAAGTCAGGTGACCTGAACAACTAGCGTCCCTCTTCAACTTAAGTCAGGTGACCTGAACAACTAGCGTCCCATTTCAACTAGCGTCAGGTGACCTGAACAACTAGCGTCCCTCTTCAACTAGCGTCAGGTGACCTGAACAACTAGCGTCCCTCTTCAACTTAAGTCAGGTGACCTGAACAACTAGCGTCCCACTTCAACTAGCGTCAGGTGACCTGAACAACTAGCGTCCCATTTCAACTTAAGTCAGGTGACCTGAACAACTAGCGTCAGGTGACCTGAACAACTAGCGTCCCTCTTCAACTTAAGTCAGGTGACCTGAACAACTAGCGTCCCACTTCAACTATGGTCAGGTGACCTGAACAACTAGCGTCCCATTTCAACTAGCGTCAGGTGACCTGAACAACTAGCGTCCCATTTAAACTAGCGTCAGGTGACCTGAACAACTAGCGTCCCTCTTCAACTTAAGTCAGGTGACCTGAACAACTAGCGTCCCTCTTCAACTTAAGTCAGGTGACCTGAACAACTAGCGTCCCATTTCAACTAGCGTCAGGTGACCTGAACAACTAGCGTCCCTCTTCAACTAGCGTCAGGTGACCTGAACAACTAGCGTCCCTCTTCAACTTAAGTCAGGTGACCTGAACAACTAGCGTCCCACTTCAACTAGCGTCAGGTGACCTGAACAACTAGCGTCCCATTTCAACTTAAGTCAGGTGACCTGAACAACTAGCGTCAGGTGACCTGAACAACTAGCGTCCCTCTTCAACTTAAGTCAGGTGACCTGAACAACTAGCGTCCCACTTCAACTAGCGTCAGGTGACCTGAACAACTAGCGTCCCTCTTCAACTTGCGTCAGGTGACCTGAACAACTAGCGTCCCTCTTCAACTAGCGTCAGGTGACCTGAACAACTAGCGTCCCTCTTCAACTTGCGTCAGGTGACCTGAACAACTAGCGTCCCACTTCAACTAGGGTCAGGTGACCTGAACAACTAGCGTATCCTCTTCAACTTAAGTCAGGTGACCTGAACAACTAGCGTCCCATTTCAACTAGCGTCAGGTGACCTGAACAACTAGCGTCCCTCTTCAACTTGCGTCAGGTGACCTGAACAACTAGCGTCCCACTTCAACTAGGGTCAGGTGACCTGAACAACTAGCGTCCCTCTTCAACTTGCGTCAGGTGACCTGAACAACTAGCGTCCCACTTCAACTAGCGTCAGGTGACCTGAACAACTAGCGTCCCATTTAAACTAGCGTCAGGTGACCTGAACAACTAGCGTCCCTCTTCAACTTAAGTCAGGTGACCTGAACAACTAGCGTCCCTCTTCAACTTAAGTCAGGTGACCTGAACAACTAGCGTCCCATTTCAACTAGCGTCAGGTGACCTGAACAACTAGCGTCCCTCTTCAACTAGCGTCAGGTGACCTGAACAACTAGCGTCCCTCTTCAACTTAAGTCAGGTGACCTGAACAACTAGCGTCCCACTTCAACTAGCGTCAGGTGACCTGAACAACTAGCGTCCCATTTCAACTTAAGTCAGGTGACCTGAACAACTAGCGTCAGGTGACCTGAACAACTAGCGTCCCTCTTCAACTTAAGTCAGGTGACCTGAACAACTAGCGTCCCACTTCAACTAGCGTCAGGTGACCTGAACAACTAGCGTCCCTCTTCAACTTGCGTCAGGTGACCTGAACAACTAGCGTCCCTCTTCAACTAGCGTCAGGTGACCTGAACAACTAGCGTCCCTCTTCAACTTGCGTCAGGTGACCTGAACAACTAGCGTCCCACTTCAACTAGGGTCAGGTGACCTGAACAACTAGCGTATCCTCTTCAACTTAAGTCAGGTGACCTGAACAACTAGCGTCCCATTTCAACTAGCGTCAGGTGACCTGAACAACTAGCGTCCCTCTTCAACTTGCGTCAGGTGACCTGAACAACTAGCGTCCCACTTCAACTAGGGTCAGGTGACCTGAACAACTAGCGTATCCTCTTCAACTTAAGTCAGGTGACCTGAACAACTAGCGTCCCTCTTCAACTTAAGTCAGGTGACCTGAACAACTAGCGTCCCATTTCAACTAGCGTCAGGTGACCTGAACAACTAGCGTCCCTCTTCAACTAGCGTCAGGTGACCTGAACAACTAGCGTCCCTCTTCAACTTAAGTCAGGTGACCTGAACAACTAGCGTCCCACTTCAACTAGCGTCAGGTGACCTGAACAACTAGCGTCCCATTTCAACTTAAGTCAGGTGACCTGAACAACTAGCGTCAGGTGACCTGAACAACTAGCGTCCCTCTTCAACTTAAGTCAGGTGACCTGAACAACTAGCGTCCCACTTCAACTAGGGTCAGGTGACCTGAACAACTAGCGTCCCATTTCAACTAGCGTCAGGTGACCTGAACAACTAGCGTCCCATTTAAACTAGCGTCAGGTGACCTGAACAACTAGCGTCCCTCTTCAACTTAAGTCAGGTGACCTGAACAACTAGCGTCCCACTTCAACTATGGTCAGGTGACCTGAACAACTAGCGTCCCATTTCAACTAGCGTCAGGTGACCTGAACAACTAGCGTCCCATTTAAACTAGCGTCAGGTGACCTGAACAACTAGCGTCCCTCTTCAACTTAAGTCAGGTGACCTGAACAACTAGCGTCCCTCTTCAACTTAAGTCAGGTGACCTGAACAACTAGCGTCCCATTTCAACTAGCGTCAGGTGACCTGAACAACTAGCGTCCCTCTTCAACTAGCGTCAGGTGACCTGAACAACTAGCGTCCCTCTTCAACTTAAGTCAGGTGACCTGAACAACTAGCGTCCCACTTCAACTAGCGTCAGGTGACCTGAACAACTAGCGTCCCATTTCAACTTAAGTCAGGTGACCTGAACAACTAGCGTCAGGTGACCTGAACAACTAGCGTCCCTCTTCAACTTAAGTCAGGTGACCTGAACAACTAGCGTCCCACTTCAACTAGCGTCAGGTGACCTGAACAACTAGCGTCCCTCTTCAACTTGCGTCAGGTGACCTGAACAACTAGCGTCCCTCTTCAACTTGCGTCAGGTGACCTGAACAACTAGCGTCCCACTTCAACTAGGGTCAGGTGACCTGAACAACTAGCGTATCCTCTTCAACTTAAGTCAGGTGACCTGAACAACTAGCGTCCCATTTCAACTAGCGTCAGGTGACCTGAACAACTAGCGTCCCTCTTCAACTTGCGTCAGGTGACCTGAACAACTAGCGTCCCACTTCAACTAGCGTCAGGTGACCTGAACAACTAGCGTCCCATTTAAACTAGCGTCAGGTGACCTGAACAACTAGCGTCCCTCTTCAACTTAAGTCAGGTGACCTGAACAACTAGCGTCCCTCTTCAACTTAAGTCAGGTGACCTGAACAACTAGCGTCCCATTTCAACTAGCGTCAGGTGACCTGAACAACTAGCGTCCCTCTTCAACTAGCGTCAGGTGACCTGAACAACTAGCGTCCCTCTTCAACTTAAGTCAGGTGACCTGAACAACTAGCGTCCCACTTCAACTAGCGTCAGGTGACCTGAACAACTAGCGTCCCATTTCAACTTAAGTCAGGTGACCTGAACAACTAGCGTCAGGTGACCTGAACAACTAGCGTCCCTCTTCAACTTAAGTCAGGTGACCTGAACAACTAGCGTCCCACTTCAACTAGCGTCAGGTGACCTGAACAACTAGCGTCCCTCTTCAACTTGCGTCAGGTGACCTGAACAACTAGCGTCCCTCTTCAACTAGCGTCAGGTGACCTGAACAACTAGCGTCCCTCTTCAACTTGCGTCAGGTGACCTGAACAACTAGCGTCCCACTTCAACTAGGGTCAGGTGACCTGAACAACTAGCGTATCCTCTTCAACTTAAGTCAGGTGACCTGAACAACTAGCGTCCCATTTCAACTAGCGTCAGGTGACCTGAACAACTAGCGTCCCTCTTCAACTTGCGTCAGGTGACCTGAACAACTAGCGTCCCACTTCAACTAGGGTCAGGTGACCTGAACAACTAGCGTATCCTCTTCAACTTAAGTCAGGTGACCTGAACAACTAGCGTCCCTCTTCAACTTAAGTCAGGTGACCTGAACAACTAGCGTCCCATTTCAACTAGCGTCAGGTGACCTGAACAACTAGCGTCCCTCTTCAACTAGCGTCAGGTGACCTGAACAACTAGCGTCCCTCTTCAACTTAAGTCAGGTGACCTGAACAACTAGCGTCCCACTTCAACTAGCGTCAGGTGACCTGAACAACTAGCGTCCCATTTCAACTTAAGTCAGGTGACCTGAACAACTAGCGTCAGGTGACCTGAACAACTAGCGTCCCTCTTCAACTTAAGTCAGGTGACCTGAACAACTAGCGTCCCACTTCAACTAGGGTCAGGTGACCTGAACAACTAGCGTCCCATTTCAACTAGCGTCAGGTGACCTGAACAACTAGCGTCCCATTTAAACTAGCGTCAGGTGACCTGAACAACTAGCGTCCCTCTTCAACTTAAGTCAGGTGACCTGAACAACTAGCGTCCCTCTTCAACTTAAGTCAGGTGACCTGAACAACTAGCGTCCCATTTCAACTAGCGTCAGGTGACCTGAACAACTAGCGTCCCTCTTCAACTAGCGTCAGGTGACCTGAACAACTAGCGTCCCTCTTCAACTTAAGTCAGGTGACCTGAACAACTAGCGTCCCACTTCAACTAGCGTCAGGTGACCTGAACAACTAGCGTCCCATTTCAACTTAAGTCAGGTGACCTGAACAACTAGCGTCAGGTGACCTGAACAACTAGCGTCCCTCTTCAACTTAAGTCAGGTGACCTGAACAACTAGCGTCCCACTTCAACTAGGGTCAGGTGACCTGAACAACTAGCGTCCCATTTCAACTAGCGTCAGGTGACCTGAACAACTAGCGTCCCTCTTCAACTTAAGTCAGGTGACCTGAACAACTAGCGTCCCACTTCAACTAGGGTCAGGTGACCTGAACAACTAGCGTCCCATTTCAACTAGCGTCAGGTGACCTGAACAACTAGCGTCCCATTTAAACTAGCGTCAGGTGACCTGAACAACTAGCGTTCCATTTCAACTTGCGTCAGGTGACCTGAACAACTAGCGTCCCACTTCAACTAGGGTCAGGTGACCTGAACAACTAGCGTCCCTCTTCAACTAGCGTCAGGTGACCTGAACAACTAGCGTCCCTCTTCAACTAGGGTCAGGTGACCTGAACAACTAGCGTTCCATTTCAACTTGCGTCAGGTGACCTGAACAACTAGCGTCCCACTTCAACTAGGGTCAGGTGACCTGAACAACTAGCGTCCCTCTTCAACTAGCGTCAGGTGACCTGAACAACTAGCGTCCCACTTCAACTAGGGTCAGGTGACCTGAACAACTAGCGTCCCTCTTCAACTAGCGTCAGGTGACCTGAACAACTAGCGTCCCTCTTCAACTTAAGTCAGGTGACCTGAACAACTAGCGTCCCACTTCAACTAGGGTCAGGTGACCTGAACAACTAGCGTATCCTCTTCAACTAGCGTCAGGTGACCTGAACAACTAGCGTCCCATTTCAACTAGCGTCAGGTGACCTGAACAACTAGCGTCCCTCTTCAACTTAAGTCAGGTGACCTGAACAACTAGCGTCCCATTTCAACTAGCGTCAGGTGACCTGAACAACTAGCGTCCCTCTTCAACTTAAGTCAGGTGACCTGAACAACTAGCGTCCCTCTTCAACTTGCGTCAGGTGACCTGAACAACTAGCGTCCCATTTCAACTAGCGTCAGGTGACCTGAACAACTAGCGTCCCTCTTCAACTTAAGTCAGGTGACCTGAACAACTAGCGTCCCTCTTCAACTTAAGTCAGGTGACCTGAACAACTAGCGTTCCATTTCAACTTGCGTCAGGTGACCTGAACAACTAGCGTCCCACTTCAACTAGGGTCCGGTGACCTGAACAACTAGCGTCCCTCTTCAACTTAAGTCAGGTGACCTGAACAACTAGCGTCCCATTTCAACTAGCGTCAGGTGACCTGAACAACTAGCGTCCCTCTTCAACTTAAGTCAGGTGACCTGAACAACTAGCGTCCCTCTTCAACTTAAGTCAGGTGACCTGAACAACTAGCGTTCCATTTCAACTTGCGTCAGGTGACCTGAACAACTAGCGTCCCACTTCAACTAGGGTCCGGTGACCTGAACAACTAGCGTCCCTCTTCAACTTAAGTCAGGTGACCTGAACAACTAGCGTCCCACTTCAACTAGGGTCAGGTGACCTGAACAACTAGCGTATCCTCTTCAACTTAAGTCAGGTGACCTGAACAACTAGCGTCCCTCTTCAACTTAAGTCAGGTGACCTGAACAACTAGCGTCCCACTTCAACTAGGGTCAGGTGACCTGAACAACTAGCGTCCCTCCTCAACTTGCGTCAGGTGACCTGAACAACTAGCGTCCCACTTCAACTAGGGTCAGGTGACCTGAACAACTAGCGTCCCACTTCAACTAGGGTCAGGTGACCTGAACAACTAGCGTATCCTCTTCAACTTAAGTCAGGTGACCTGAACAACTAGCGTCCCTCTTCAACTTAAGTCAGGTGACCTGAACAACTAGCGTCCCATTTCAACTAGCGTCAGGTGACCTGAACAACTAGCGTCCCTCTTCAACTAGCGTCAGGTGACCTGAACAACTAGCGTCCCTCTTCAACTTAAGTCAGGTGACCTGAACAACTAGCGTCCCACTTCAACTAGCGTCAGGTGACCTGAACAACTAGCGTCCCATTTCAACTTAAGTCAGGTGACCTGAACAACTAGCGTCAGGTGACCTGAACAACTAGCGTCCCTCTTCAACTTAAGTCAGGTGACCTGAACAACTAGCGTCCCACTTCAACTATGGTCAGGTGACCTGAACAACTAGCGTCCCATTTCAACTAGCGTCAGGTGACCTGAACAACTAGCGTCCCATTTAAACTAGCGTCAGGTGACCTGAACAACTAGCGTCCCTCTTCAACTTAAGTCAGGTGACCTGAACAACTAGCGTCCCTCTTCAACTTAAGTCAGGTGACCTGAACAACTAGCGTCCCATTTCAACTAGCGTCAGGTGACCTGAACAACTAGCGTCCCTCTTCAACTAGCGTCAGGTGACCTGAACAACTAGCGTCCCTCTTCAACTTAAGTCAGGTGACCTGAACAACTAGCGTCCCACTTCAACTAGCGTCAGGTGACCTGAACAACTAGCGTCCCATTTCAACTTAAGTCAGGTGACCTGAACAACTAGCGTCAGGTGACCTGAACAACTAGCGTCCCTCTTCAACTTAAGTCAGGTGACCTGAACAACTAGCGTCCCACTTCAACTAGCGTCAGGTGACCTGAACAACTAGCGTCCCTCTTCAACTTGCGTCAGGTGACCTGAACAACTAGCGTCCCTCTTCAACTAGCGTCAGGTGACCTGAACAACTAGCGTCCCTCTTCAACTTGCGTCAGGTGACCTGAACAACTAGCGTCCCACTTCAACTAGGGTCAGGTGACCTGAACAACTAGCGTATCCTCTTCAACTTAAGTCAGGTGACCTGAACAACTAGCGTCCCATTTCAACTAGCGTCAGGTGACCTGAACAACTAGCGTCCCTCTTCAACTTGCGTCAGGTGACCTGAACAACTAGCGTCCCACTTCAACTAGGGTCAGGTGACCTGAACAACTAGCGTCCCTCTTCAACTTGCGTCAGGTGACCTGAACAACTAGCGTCCCACTTCAACTAGCGTCAGGTGACCTGAACAACTAGCGTCCCATTTAAACTAGCGTCAGGTGACCTGAACAACTAGCGTCCCTCTTCAACTTAAGTCAGGTGACCTGAACAACTAGCGTCCCTCTTCAACTTAAGTCAGGTGACCTGAACAACTAGCGTCCCATTTCAACTAGCGTCAGGTGACCTGAACAACTAGCGTCCCTCTTCAACTAGCGTCAGGTGACCTGAACAACTAGCGTCCCTCTTCAACTTAAGTCAGGTGACCTGAACAACTAGCGTCCCACTTCAACTAGCGTCAGGTGACCTGAACAACTAGCGTCCCATTTCAACTTAAGTCAGGTGACCTGAACAACTAGCGTCAGGTGACCTGAACAACTAGCGTCCCTCTTCAACTTAAGTCAGGTGACCTGAACAACTAGCGTCCCACTTCAACTAGCGTCAGGTGACCTGAACAACTAGCGTCCCTCTTCAACTTGCGTCAGGTGACCTGAACAACTAGCGTCCCTCTTCAACTAGCGTCAGGTGACCTGAACAACTAGCGTCCCTCTTCAACTTGCGTCAGGTGACCTGAACAACTAGCGTCCCACTTCAACTAGGGTCAGGTGACCTGAACAACTAGCGTATCCTCTTCAACTTAAGTCAGGTGACCTGAACAACTAGCGTCCCATTTCAACTAGCGTCAGGTGACCTGAACAACTAGCGTCCCTCTTCAACTTGCGTCAGGTGACCTGAACAACTAGCGTCCCACTTCAACTAGGGTCAGGTGACCTGAACAACTAGCGTATCCTCTTCAACTTAAGTCAGGTGACCTGAACAACTAGCGTCCCTCTTCAACTTAAGTCAGGTGACCTGAACAACTAGCGTCCCATTTCAACTAGCGTCAGGTGACCTGAACAACTAGCGTCCCTCTTCAACTAGCGTCAGGTGACCTGAACAACTAGCGTCCCTCTTCAACTTAAGTCAGGTGACCTGAACAACTAGCGTCCCACTTCAACTAGCGTCAGGTGACCTGAACAACTAGCGTCCCATTTCAACTTAAGTCAGGTGACCTGAACAACTAGCGTCAGGTGACCTGAACAACTAGCGTCCCTCTTCAACTTAAGTCAGGTGACCTGAACAACTAGCGTCCCACTTCAACTAGGGTCAGGTGACCTGAACAACTAGCGTCCCATTTCAACTAGCGTCAGGTGACCTGAACAACTAGCGTCCCATTTAAACTAGCGTCAGGTGACCTGAACAACTAGCGTCCCTCTTCAACTTAAGTCAGGTGACCTGAACAACTAGCGTCCCACTTCAACTATGGTCAGGTGACCTGAACAACTAGCGTCCCATTTCAACTAGCGTCAGGTGACCTGAACAACTAGCGTCCCATTTAAACTAGCGTCAGGTGACCTGAACAACTAGCGTCCCTCTTCAACTTAAGTCAGGTGACCTGAACAACTAGCGTCCCTCTTCAACTTAAGTCAGGTGACCTGAACAACTAGCGTCCCATTTCAACTAGCGTCAGGTGACCTGAACAACTAGCGTCCCTCTTCAACTAGCGTCAGGTGACCTGAACAACTAGCGTCCCTCTTCAACTTAAGTCAGGTGACCTGAACAACTAGCGTCCCACTTCAACTAGCGTCAGGTGACCTGAACAACTAGCGTCCCATTTCAACTTAAGTCAGGTGACCTGAACAACTAGCGTCAGGTGACCTGAACAACTAGCGTCCCTCTTCAACTTAAGTCAGGTGACCTGAACAACTAGCGTCCCACTTCAACTAGCGTCAGGTGACCTGAACAACTAGCGTCCCTCTTCAACTTGCGTCAGGTGACCTGAACAACTAGCGTCCCTCTTCAACTTGCGTCAGGTGACCTGAACAACTAGCGTCCCACTTCAACTAGGGTCAGGTGACCTGAACAACTAGCGTATCCTCTTCAACTTAAGTCAGGTGACCTGAACAACTAGCGTCCCATTTCAACTAGCGTCAGGTGACCTGAACAACTAGCGTCCCTCTTCAACTTGCGTCAGGTGACCTGAACAACTAGCGTCCCACTTCAACTAGCGTCAGGTGACCTGAACAACTAGCGTCCCATTTAAACTAGCGTCAGGTGACCTGAACAACTAGCGTCCCTCTTCAACTTAAGTCAGGTGACCTGAACAACTAGCGTCCCTCTTCAACTTAAGTCAGGTGACCTGAACAACTAGCGTCCCATTTCAACTAGCGTCAGGTGACCTGAACAACTAGCGTCCCTCTTCAACTAGCGTCAGGTGACCTGAACAACTAGCGTCCCTCTTCAACTTAAGTCAGGTGACCTGAACAACTAGCGTCCCACTTCAACTAGCGTCAGGTGACCTGAACAACTAGCGTCCCATTTCAACTTAAGTCAGGTGACCTGAACAACTAGCGTCAGGTGACCTGAACAACTAGCGTCCCTCTTCAACTTAAGTCAGGTGACCTGAACAACTAGCGTCCCACTTCAACTAGCGTCAGGTGACCTGAACAACTAGCGTCCCTCTTCAACTTGCGTCAGGTGACCTGAACAACTAGCGTCCCTCTTCAACTAGCGTCAGGTGACCTGAACAACTAGCGTCCCTCTTCAACTTGCGTCAGGTGACCTGAACAACTAGCGTCCCACTTCAACTAGGGTCAGGTGACCTGAACAACTAGCGTATCCTCTTCAACTTAAGTCAGGTGACCTGAACAACTAGCGTCCCATTTCAACTAGCGTCAGGTGACCTGAACAACTAGCGTCCCTCTTCAACTTGCGTCAGGTGACCTGAACAACTAGCGTCCCACTTCAACTAGGGTCAGGTGACCTGAACAACTAGCGTATCCTCTTCAACTTAAGTCAGGTGACCTGAACAACTAGCGTCCCTCTTCAACTTAAGTCAGGTGACCTGAACAACTAGCGTCCCATTTCAACTAGCGTCAGGTGACCTGAACAACTAGCGTCCCTCTTCAACTAGCGTCAGGTGACCTGAACAACTAGCGTCCCTCTTCAACTTAAGTCAGGTGACCTGAACAACTAGCGTCCCACTTCAACTAGCGTCAGGTGACCTGAACAACTAGCGTCCCATTTCAACTTAAGTCAGGTGACCTGAACAACTAGCGTCAGGTGACCTGAACAACTAGCGTCCCTCTTCAACTTAAGTCAGGTGACCTGAACAACTAGCGTCCCACTTCAACTAGGGTCAGGTGACCTGAACAACTAGCGTCCCATTTCAACTAGCGTCAGGTGACCTGAACAACTAGCGTCCCATTTAAACTAGCGTCAGGTGACCTGAACAACTAGCGTCCCTCTTCAACTTAAGTCAGGTGACCTGAACAACTAGCGTCCCTCTTCAACTTAAGTCAGGTGACCTGAACAACTAGCGTCCCATTTCAACTAGCGTCAGGTGACCTGAACAACTAGCGTCCCTCTTCAACTAGCGTCAGGTGACCTGAACAACTAGCGTCCCTCTTCAACTTAAGTCAGGTGACCTGAACAACTAGCGTCCCACTTCAACTAGCGTCAGGTGACCTGAACAACTAGCGTCCCATTTCAACTTAAGTCAGGTGACCTGAACAACTAGCGTCAGGTGACCTGAACAACTAGCGTCCCTCTTCAACTTAAGTCAGGTGACCTGAACAACTAGCGTCCCACTTCAACTAGGGTCAGGTGACCTGAACAACTAGCGTCCCATTTCAACTAGCGTCAGGTGACCTGAACAACTAGCGTCCCTCTTCAACTTAAGTCAGGTGACCTGAACAACTAGCGTCCCACTTCAACTAGGGTCAGGTGACCTGAACAACTAGCGTCCCATTTCAACTAGCGTCAGGTGACCTGAACAACTAGCGTCCCATTTAAACTAGCGTCAGGTGACCTGAACAACTAGCGTTCCATTTCAACTTGCGTCAGGTGACCTGAACAACTAGCGTCCCACTTCAACTAGGGTCAGGTGACCTGAACAACTAGCGTCCCTCTTCAACTAGCGTCAGGTGACCTGAACAACTAGCGTCCCTCTTCAACTAGGGTCAGGTGACCTGAACAACTAGCGTTCCATTTCAACTTGCGTCAGGTGACCTGAACAACTAGCGTCCCACTTCAACTAGGGTCAGGTGACCTGAACAACTAGCGTCCCTCTTCAACTAGCGTCAGGTGACCTGAACAACTAGCGTCCCACTTCAACTAGGGTCAGGTGACCTGAACAACTAGCGTCCCTCTTCAACTAGCGTCAGGTGACCTGAACAACTAGCGTCCCTCTTCAACTTAAGTCAGGTGACCTGAACAACTAGCGTCCCACTTCAACTAGGGTCAGGTGACCTGAACAACTAGCGTATCCTCTTCAACTAGCGTCAGGTGACCTGAACAACTAGCGTCCCATTTCAACTAGCGTCAGGTGACCTGAACAACTAGCGTCCCTCTTCAACTTAAGTCAGGTGACCTGAACAACTAGCGTCCCATTTCAACTAGCGTCAGGTGACCTGAACAACTAGCGTCCCTCTTCAACTTAAGTCAGGTGACCTGAACAACTAGCGTCCCTCTTCAACTTGCGTCAGGTGACCTGAACAACTAGCGTCCCATTTCAACTAGCGTCAGGTGACCTGAACAACTAGCGTCCCTCTTCAACTTAAGTCAGGTGACCTGAACAACTAGCGTCCCTCTTCAACTTAAGTCAGGTGACCTGAACAACTAGCGTTCCATTTCAACTTGCGTCAGGTGACCTGAACAACTAGCGTCCCACTTCAACTAGGGTCCGGTGACCTGAACAACTAGCGTCCCTCTTCAACTTAAGTCAGGTGACCTGAACAACTAGCGTCCCATTTCAACTAGCGTCAGGTGACCTGAACAACTAGCGTCCCTCTTCAACTTAAGTCAGGTGACCTGAACAACTAGCGTCCCTCTTCAACTTAAGTCAGGTGACCTGAACAACTAGCGTTCCATTTCAACTTGCGTCAGGTGACCTGAACAACTAGCGTCCCACTTCAACTAGGGTCCGGTGACCTGAACAACTAGCGTCCCTCTTCAACTTAAGTCAGGTGACCTGAACAACTAGCGTCCCACTTCAACTAGGGTCAGGTGACCTGAACAACTAGCGTATCCTCTTCAACTTAAGTCAGGTGACCTGAACAACTAGCGTCCCTCTTCAACTTAAGTCAGGTGACCTGAACAACTAGCGTCCCACTTCAACTAGCGTCAGGTGACCTGAACAACTAGCGTCCCTCTTCAACTTGCGTCAGGTGACCTGAACAACTAGCGTCCCTCTTCAACTTGCGTCAGGTGACCTGAACAACTAGCGTCCCACTTCAACTAGGGTCAGGTGACCTGAACAACTAGCGTATCCTCTTCAACTTAAGTCAGGTGACCTGAACAACTAGCGTCCCATTTCAACTAGCGTCAGGTGACCTGAACAACTAGCGTCCCTCTTCAACTTGCGTCAGGTGACCTGAACAACTAGCGTCCCACTTCAACTAGCGTCAGGTGACCTGAACAACTAGCGTCCCATTTAAACTAGCGTCAGGTGACCTGAACAACTAGCGTCCCTCTTCAACTTAAGTCAGGTGACCTGAACAACTAGCGTCCCTCTTCAACTTAAGTCAGGTGACCTGAACAACTAGCGTCCCATTTCAACTAGCGTCAGGTGACCTGAACAACTAGCGTCCCTCTTCAACTAGCGTCAGGTGACCTGAACAACTAGCGTCCCTCTTCAACTTAAGTCAGGTGACCTGAACAACTAGCGTCCCACTTCAACTAGCGTCAGGTGACCTGAACAACTAGCGTCCCATTTCAACTTAAGTCAGGTGACCTGAACAACTAGCGTCAGGTGACCTGAACAACTAGCGTCCCTCTTCAACTTAAGTCAGGTGACCTGAACAACTAGCGTCCCACTTCAACTAGCGTCAGGTGACCTGAACAACTAGCGTCCCTCTTCAACTTGCGTCAGGTGACCTGAACAACTAGCGTCCCTCTTCAACTAGCGTCAGGTGACCTGAACAACTAGCGTCCCTCTTCAACTTGCGTCAGGTGACCTGAACAACTAGCGTCCCACTTCAACTAGGGTCAGGTGACCTGAACAACTAGCGTATCCTCTTCAACTTAAGTCAGGTGACCTGAACAACTAGCGTCCCATTTCAACTAGCGTCAGGTGACCTGAACAACTAGCGTCCCTCTTCAACTTGCGTCAGGTGACCTGAACAACTAGCGTCCCACTTCAACTAGGGTCAGGTGACCTGAACAACTAGCGTATCCTCTTCAACTTAAGTCAGGTGACCTGAACAACTAGCGTCCCTCTTCAACTTAAGTCAGGTGACCTGAACAACTAGCGTCCCATTTCAACTAGCGTCAGGTGACCTGAACAACTAGCGTCCCTCTTCAACTAGCGTCAGGTGACCTGAACAACTAGCGTCCCTCTTCAACTTAAGTCAGGTGACCTGAACAACTAGCGTCCCACTTCAACTAGCGTCAGGTGACCTGAACAACTAGCGTCCCATTTCAACTTAAGTCAGGTGACCTGAACAACTAGCGTCAGGTGACCTGAACAACTAGCGTCCCTCTTCAACTTAAGTCAGGTGACCTGAACAACTAGCGTCCCACTTCAACTAGGGTCAGGTGACCTGAACAACTAGCGTCCCATTTCAACTAGCGTCAGGTGACCTGAACAACTAGCGTCCCATTTAAACTAGCGTCAGGTGACCTGAACAACTAGCGTCCCTCTTCAACTTAAGTCAGGTGACCTGAACAACTAGCGTCCCTCTTCAACTTAAGTCAGGTGACCTGAACAACTAGCGTCCCATTTCAACTAGCGTCAGGTGACCTGAACAACTAGCGTCCCTCTTCAACTAGCGTCAGGTGACCTGAACAACTAGCGTCCCTCTTCAACTTAAGTCAGGTGACCTGAACAACTAGCGTCCCACTTCAACTAGCGTCAGGTGACCTGAACAACTAGCGTCCCATTTCAACTTAAGTCAGGTGACCTGAACAACTAGCGTCAGGTGACCTGAACAACTAGCGTCCCTCTTCAACTTAAGTCAGGTGACCTGAACAACTAGCGTCCCACTTCAACTAGGGTCAGGTGACCTGAACAACTAGCGTCCCATTTCAACTAGCGTCAGGTGACCTGAACAACTAGCGTCCCTCTTCAACTTAAGTCAGGTGACCTGAACAACTAGCGTCCCACTTCAACTAGGGTCAGGTGACCTGAACAACTAGCGTCCCATTTCAACTAGCGTCAGGTGACCTGAACAACTAGCGTCCCATTTAAACTAGCGTCAGGTGACCTGAACAACTAGCGTTCCATTTCAACTTGCGTCAGGTGACCTGAACAACTAGCGTCCCACTTCAACTAGGGTCAGGTGACCTGAACAACTAGCGTCCCTCTTCAACTAGCGTCAGGTGACCTGAACAACTAGCGTCCCTCTTCAACTAGGGTCAGGTGACCTGAACAACTAGCGTTCCATTTCAACTTGCGTCAGGTGACCTGAACAACTAGCGTCCCACTTCAACTAGGGTCAGGTGACCTGAACAACTAGCGTCCCTCTTCAACTAGCGTCAGGTGACCTGAACAACTAGCGTCCCACTTCAACTAGGGTCAGGTGACCTGAACAACTAGCGTCCCTCTTCAACTAGCGTCAGGTGACCTGAACAACTAGCGTCCCTCTTCAACTTAAGTCAGGTGACCTGAACAACTAGCGTCCCACTTCAACTAGGGTCAGGTGACCTGAACAACTAGCGTATCCTCTTCAACTAGCGTCAGGTGACCTGAACAACTAGCGTCCCATTTCAACTAGCGTCAGGTGACCTGAACAACTAGCGTCCCTCTTCAACTTAAGTCAGGTGACCTGAACAACTAGCGTCCCATTTCAACTAGCGTCAGGTGACCTGAACAACTAGCGTCCCTCTTCAACTTAAGTCAGGTGACCTGAACAACTAGCGTCCCTCTTCAACTTGCGTCAGGTGACCTGAACAACTAGCGTCCCATTTCAACTAGCGTCAGGTGACCTGAACAACTAGCGTCCCTCTTCAACTTAAGTCAGGTGACCTGAACAACTAGCGTCCCTCTTCAACTTAAGTCAGGTGACCTGAACAACTAGCGTTCCATTTCAACTTGCGTCAGGTGACCTGAACAACTAGCGTCCCACTTCAACTAGGGTCCGGTGACCTGAACAACTAGCGTCCCTCTTCAACTTAAGTCAGGTGACCTGAACAACTAGCGTCCCATTTCAACTAGCGTCAGGTGACCTGAACAACTAGCGTCCCTCTTCAACTTAAGTCAGGTGACCTGAACAACTAGCGTCCCTCTTCAACTTAAGTCAGGTGACCTGAACAACTAGCGTTCCATTTCAACTTGCGTCAGGTGACCTGAACAACTAGCGTCCCACTTCAACTAGGGTCCGGTGACCTGAACAACTAGCGTCCCTCTTCAACTTAAGTCAGGTGACCTGAACAACTAGCGTCCCACTTCAACTAGGGTCAGGTGACCTGAACAACTAGCGTATCCTCTTCAACTTAAGTCAGGTGACCTGAACAACTAGCGTCCCTCTTCAACTTAAGTCAGGTGACCTGAACAACTAGCGTCCCACTTCAACTAGGGTCAGGTGACCTGAACAACTAGCGTCCCTCCTCAACTTGCGTCAGGTGACCTGAACAACTAGCGTCCCACTTCAACTAGGGTCAGGTGACCTGAACAACTAGCGTATCCTCTTCAACTTAAGTCAGGTGACCTGAACAACTAGCGTCCCATTTCAACTAGCGTCAGGTGACCTGAACAACTAGCGTCCCTCTTCAACTTAAGTCAGGTGACCTGAACAACTAGCGTCCCTCTTCAACTTGCGTCAGGTGACCTGAACAACTAGCGTCCCACTTCAACTAGGGTCAGGTGACCTGAACAACTAGCGTATCCTCTTCAACTTAAGTCAGGTGACCTGAACAACTAGCGTCCCATTTCAACTAGCGTCAGGTGACCTGAACAACTAGCGTCCCTCTTCAACTTAAGTCAGGTGACCTGAACAACTAGCGTCCCTCTTCAACTTAAGTCAGGTGACCTGAACAACTAGCGTCCCACTTCAACTAGCGTCAGGTGACCTGAACAACTAGCGTCCCTCTTCAACTAGCGTCAGGTGACCTGAACAACTAGCGTCCCTCTTCAACTTAAGTCAGGTGACCTGAACAACTAGCGTCCCACTTCAACTAGGGTCAGGTGACCTGAACAACTAGCGTATCCTCTTCAACTTAAGTCAGGTGACCTGAACAACTAGCGTCCCATTTCAACTAGCGTCAGGTGACCTGAACAACTAGCGTCCCTCTTCAACTTAAGTCAGGTGACCTGAACAACTAGCGTCCCACTTCAACTAGGGTCAGGTGACCTGAACAACTAGCGTATCCTCTTCAACTTAAGTCAGGTGACCTGAACAACTAGCGTCCCATTTCAACTAGCGTCAGGTGACCTGAACAACTAGCGTCCCTCTTCAACTTGCGTCAGGTGACCTGAACAACTAGCGTCCCTCTTCAACTAGCGTCAGGTGACCTGAACAACTAGCGTCCCTCTTCAACTTGCGTCAGGTGACCTGAACAACTAGCGTCCCACTTCAACTAGGGTCAGGTGACCTGAACAACTAGCGTATCCTCTTCAACTTAAGTCAGGTGACCTGAACAACTAGCGTCCCATTTCAACTAGCGTCAGGTGACCTGAACAACTAGCGTCCCTCTTCAACTTGCGTCAGGTGACCTGAACAACTAGCGTCCCACTTCAACTAGGGTCAGGTGACCTGAACAACTAGCGTCCCTCTTCAACTTGCGTCAGGTGACCTGAACAACTAGCGTCCCACTTCAACTAGCGTCAGGTGACCTGAACAACTAGCGTCCCATTTAAACTAGCGTCAGGTGACCTGAACAACTAGCGTCCCTCTTCAACTTAAGTCAGGTGACCTGAACAACTAGCGTCCCTCTTCAACTTAAGTCAGGTGACCTGAACAACTAGCGTCCCATTTCAACTAGCGTCAGGTGACCTGAACAACTAGCGTCCCTCTTCAACTAGCGTCAGGTGACCTGAACAACTAGCGTCCCTCTTCAACTTAAGTCAGGTGACCTGAACAACTAGCGTCCCACTTCAACTAGCGTCAGGTGACCTGAACAACTAGCGTCCCATTTCAACTTAAGTCAGGTGACCTGAACAACTAGCGTCAGGTGACCTGAACAACTAGCGTCCCTCTTCAACTTAAGTCAGGTGACCTGAACAACTAGCGTCCCACTTCAACTAGCGTCAGGTGACCTGAACAACTAGCGTCCCTCTTCAACTTGCGTCAGGTGACCTGAACAACTAGCGTCCCTCTTCAACTAGCGTCAGGTGACCTGAACAACTAGCGTCCCTCTTCAACTTGCGTCAGGTGACCTGAACAACTAGCGTCCCACTTCAACTAGGGTCAGGTGACCTGAACAACTAGCGTATCCTCTTCAACTTAAGTCAGGTGACCTGAACAACTAGCGTCCCATTTCAACTAGCGTCAGGTGACCTGAACAACTAGCGTCCCTCTTCAACTTGCGTCAGGTGACCTGAACAACTAGCGTCCCACTTCAACTAGGGTCAGGTGACCTGAACAACTAGCGTATCCTCTTCAACTTAAGTCAGGTGACCTGAACAACTAGCGTCCCTCTTCAACTTAAGTCAGGTGACCTGAACAACTAGCGTCCCATTTCAACTAGCGTCAGGTGACCTGAACAACTAGCGTCCCTCTTCAACTAGCGTCAGGTGACCTGAACAACTAGCGTCCCTCTTCAACTTAAGTCAGGTGACCTGAACAACTAGCGTCCCACTTCAACTAGCGTCAGGTGACCTGAACAACTAGCGTCCCATTTCAACTTAAGTCAGGTGACCTGAACAACTAGCGTCAGGTGACCTGAACAACTAGCGTCCCTCTTCAACTTAAGTCAGGTGACCTGAACAACTAGCGTCCCACTTCAACTAGGGTCAGGTGACCTGAACAACTAGCGTCCCATTTCAACTAGCGTCAGGTGACCTGAACAACTAGCGTCCCATTTAAACTAGCGTCAGGTGACCTGAACAACTAGCGTCCCTCTTCAACTTAAGTCAGGTGACCTGAACAACTAGCGTCCCACTTCAACTATGGTCAGGTGACCTGAACAACTAGCGTCCCATTTCAACTAGCGTCAGGTGACCTGAACAACTAGCGTCCCATTTAAACTAGCGTCAGGTGACCTGAACAACTAGCGTCCCTCTTCAACTTAAGTCAGGTGACCTGAACAACTAGCGTCCCTCTTCAACTTAAGTCAGGTGACCTGAACAACTAGCGTCCCATTTCAACTAGCGTCAGGTGACCTGAACAACTAGCGTCCCTCTTCAACTAGCGTCAGGTGACCTGAACAACTAGCGTCCCTCTTCAACTTAAGTCAGGTGACCTGAACAACTAGCGTCCCACTTCAACTAGCGTCAGGTGACCTGAACAACTAGCGTCCCATTTCAACTTAAGTCAGGTGACCTGAACAACTAGCGTCAGGTGACCTGAACAACTAGCGTCCCTCTTCAACTTAAGTCAGGTGACCTGAACAACTAGCGTCCCACTTCAACTAGCGTCAGGTGACCTGAACAACTAGCGTCCCTCTTCAACTTGCGTCAGGTGACCTGAACAACTAGCGTCCCTCTTCAACTTGCGTCAGGTGACCTGAACAACTAGCGTCCCACTTCAACTAGGGTCAGGTGACCTGAACAACTAGCGTATCCTCTTCAACTTAAGTCAGGTGACCTGAACAACTAGCGTCCCATTTCAACTAGCGTCAGGTGACCTGAACAACTAGCGTCCCTCTTCAACTTGCGTCAGGTGACCTGAACAACTAGCGTCCCACTTCAACTAGCGTCAGGTGACCTGAACAACTAGCGTCCCATTTAAACTAGCGTCAGGTGACCTGAACAACTAGCGTCCCTCTTCAACTTAAGTCAGGTGACCTGAACAACTAGCGTCCCTCTTCAACTTAAGTCAGGTGACCTGAACAACTAGCGTCCCATTTCAACTAGCGTCAGGTGACCTGAACAACTAGCGTCCCTCTTCAACTAGCGTCAGGTGACCTGAACAACTAGCGTCCCTCTTCAACTTAAGTCAGGTGACCTGAACAACTAGCGTCCCACTTCAACTAGCGTCAGGTGACCTGAACAACTAGCGTCCCATTTCAACTTAAGTCAGGTGACCTGAACAACTAGCGTCAGGTGACCTGAACAACTAGCGTCCCTCTTCAACTTAAGTCAGGTGACCTGAACAACTAGCGTCCCACTTCAACTAGCGTCAGGTGACCTGAACAACTAGCGTCCCTCTTCAACTTGCGTCAGGTGACCTGAACAACTAGCGTCCCTCTTCAACTAGCGTCAGGTGACCTGAACAACTAGCGTCCCTCTTCAACTTGCGTCAGGTGACCTGAACAACTAGCGTCCCACTTCAACTAGGGTCAGGTGACCTGAACAACTAGCGTATCCTCTTCAACTTAAGTCAGGTGACCTGAACAACTAGCGTCCCATTTCAACTAGCGTCAGGTGACCTGAACAACTAGCGTCCCTCTTCAACTTGCGTCAGGTGACCTGAACAACTAGCGTCCCACTTCAACTAGGGTCAGGTGACCTGAACAACTAGCGTATCCTCTTCAACTTAAGTCAGGTGACCTGAACAACTAGCGTCCCTCTTCAACTTAAGTCAGGTGACCTGAACAACTAGCGTCCCATTTCAACTAGCGTCAGGTGACCTGAACAACTAGCGTCCCTCTTCAACTAGCGTCAGGTGACCTGAACAACTAGCGTCCCTCTTCAACTTAAGTCAGGTGACCTGAACAACTAGCGTCCCACTTCAACTAGCGTCAGGTGACCTGAACAACTAGCGTCCCATTTCAACTTAAGTCAGGTGACCTGAACAACTAGCGTCAGGTGACCTGAACAACTAGCGTCCCTCTTCAACTTAAGTCAGGTGACCTGAACAACTAGCGTCCCACTTCAACTAGGGTCAGGTGACCTGAACAACTAGCGTCCCATTTCAACTAGCGTCAGGTGACCTGAACAACTAGCGTCCCATTTAAACTAGCGTCAGGTGACCTGAACAACTAGCGTCCCTCTTCAACTTAAGTCAGGTGACCTGAACAACTAGCGTCCCTCTTCAACTTAAGTCAGGTGACCTGAACAACTAGCGTCCCATTTCAACTAGCGTCAGGTGACCTGAACAACTAGCGTCCCTCTTCAACTAGCGTCAGGTGACCTGAACAACTAGCGTCCCTCTTCAACTTAAGTCAGGTGACCTGAACAACTAGCGTCCCACTTCAACTAGCGTCAGGTGACCTGAACAACTAGCGTCCCATTTCAACTTAAGTCAGGTGACCTGAACAACTAGCGTCAGGTGACCTGAACAACTAGCGTCCCTCTTCAACTTAAGTCAGGTGACCTGAACAACTAGCGTCCCACTTCAACTAGGGTCAGGTGACCTGAACAACTAGCGTCCCATTTCAACTAGCGTCAGGTGACCTGAACAACTAGCGTCCCTCTTCAACTTAAGTCAGGTGACCTGAACAACTAGCGTCCCACTTCAACTAGGGTCAGGTGACCTGAACAACTAGCGTCCCATTTCAACTAGCGTCAGGTGACCTGAACAACTAGCGTCCCATTTAAACTAGCGTCAGGTGACCTGAACAACTAGCGTTCCATTTCAACTTGCGTCAGGTGACCTGAACAACTAGCGTCCCACTTCAACTAGGGTCAGGTGACCTGAACAACTAGCGTCCCTCTTCAACTAGCGTCAGGTGACCTGAACAACTAGCGTCCCTCTTCAACTAGGGTCAGGTGACCTGAACAACTAGCGTTCCATTTCAACTTGCGTCAGGTGACCTGAACAACTAGCGTCCCACTTCAACTAGGGTCAGGTGACCTGAACAACTAGCGTCCCTCTTCAACTAGCGTCAGGTGACCTGAACAACTAGCGTCCCACTTCAACTAGGGTCAGGTGACCTGAACAACTAGCGTCCCTCTTCAACTAGCGTCAGGTGACCTGAACAACTAGCGTCCCTCTTCAACTTAAGTCAGGTGACCTGAACAACTAGCGTCCCACTTCAACTAGGGTCAGGTGACCTGAACAACTAGCGTATCCTCTTCAACTAGCGTCAGGTGACCTGAACAACTAGCGTCCCATTTCAACTAGCGTCAGGTGACCTGAACAACTAGCGTCCCTCTTCAACTTAAGTCAGGTGACCTGAACAACTAGCGTCCCATTTCAACTAGCGTCAGGTGACCTGAACAACTAGCGTCCCTCTTCAACTTAAGTCAGGTGACCTGAACAACTAGCGTCCCTCTTCAACTTGCGTCAGGTGACCTGAACAACTAGCGTCCCATTTCAACTAGCGTCAGGTGACCTGAACAACTAGCGTCCCTCTTCAACTTAAGTCAGGTGACCTGAACAACTAGCGTCCCTCTTCAACTTAAGTCAGGTGACCTGAACAACTAGCGTTCCATTTCAACTTGCGTCAGGTGACCTGAACAACTAGCGTCCCACTTCAACTAGGGTCCGGTGACCTGAACAACTAGCGTCCCTCTTCAACTTAAGTCAGGTGACCTGAACAACTAGCGTCCCATTTCAACTAGCGTCAGGTGACCTGAACAACTAGCGTCCCTCTTCAACTTAAGTCAGGTGACCTGAACAACTAGCGTCCCTCTTCAACTTAAGTCAGGTGACCTGAACAACTAGCGTTCCATTTCAACTTGCGTCAGGTGACCTGAACAACTAGCGTCCCACTTCAACTAGGGTCCGGTGACCTGAACAACTAGCGTCCCTCTTCAACTTAAGTCAGGTGACCTGAACAACTAGCGTCCCACTTCAACTAGGGTCAGGTGACCTGAACAACTAGCGTATCCTCTTCAACTTAAGTCAGGTGACCTGAACAACTAGCGTCCCTCTTCAACTTAAGTCAGGTGACCTGAACAACTAGCGTCCCACTTCAACTAGGGTCAGGTGACCTGAACAACTAGCGTCCCTCCTCAACTTGCGTCAGGTGACCTGAACAACTAGCGTCCCACTTCAACTAGGGTCAGGTGACCTGAACAACTAGCGTATCCTCTTCAACTTAAGTCAGGTGACCTGAACAACTAGCGTCCCATTTCAACTAGCGTCAGGTGACCTGAACAACTAGCGTCCCTCTTCAACTTAAGTCAGGTGACCTGAACAACTAGCGTCCCTCTTCAACTTGCGTCAGGTGACCTGAACAACTAGCGTCCCACTTCAACTAGGGTCAGGTGACCTGAACAACTAGCGTATCCTCTTCAACTTAAGTCAGGTGACCTGAACAACTAGCGTCCCATTTCAACTAGCGTCAGGTGACCTGAACAACTAGCGTCCCTCTTCAACTTAAGTCAGGTGACCTGAACAACTAGCGTCCCTCTTCAACTTAAGTCAGGTGACCTGAACAACTAGCGTCCCACTTCAACTAGCGTCAGGTGACCTGAACAACTAGCGTCCCTCTTCAACTAGCGTCAGGTGACCTGAACAACTAGCGTCCCTCTTCAACTTAAGTCAGGTGACCTGAACAACTAGCGTCCCACTTCAACTAGGGTCAGGTGACCTGAACAACTAGCGTATCCTCTTCAACTTAAGTCAGGTGACCTGAACAACTAGCGTCCCATTTCAACTAGCGTCAGGTGACCTGAACAACTAGCGTCCCTCTTCAACTTAAGTCAGGTGACCTGAACAACTAGCGTCCCACTTCAACTAGGGTCAGGTGACCTGAACAACTAGCGTATCCTCTTCAACTTAAGTCAGGTGACCTGAACAACTAGCGTCCCATTTCAACTAGCGTCAGGTGACCTGAACAACTAGCGTCCCTCTTCAACTTAAGTCAGGTGACCTGAACAACTAGCGTCCCTCTTCAACTTGCGTCAGGTGACCTGAACAACTAGCGTCCCACTTCAACTAGGGTCAGGTGACCTGAACAACTAGCGTATCCTCTTCAACTTAAGTCAGGTGACCTGAACAACTAGCGTCCCTCTTCAACTTAAGTCAGGTGACCTGAACAACTAGCGTCCCTCTTCAACTTAAGTCAGGTGACCTGAACAACTAGCGTCCCACTTCAACTAGCGTCAGGTGACCTGAACAACTAGCGTCCCTCTTCAACTTAAGTCAGGTGACCTGAACAACTAGCGTTCCATTTCAACTTGCGTCAGGTGACCTGAACAACTAGCGTCCCACTTCAACTAGGGTCCGGTGACCTGAACAACTAGCGTCCCTCTTCAACTAGCGTCAGGTGACCTGAACAACTAGCGTCCCTCTTCAACTTAAGTCAGGTGACCTGAACAACTAGCGTCCCACTTCAACTAGGGTCAGGTGACCTGAACAACTAGCGTATCCTCTTCAACTTAAGTCAGGTGACCTGAACAACTAGCGTCCCATTTCAACTAGCGTCAGGTGACCTGAACAACTAGCGTCCCTCTTCAACTTAAGTCAGGTGACCTGAACAACTAGCGTCCCACTTCAACTAGGGTCAGGTGACCTGAACAACTAGCGTATCCTCTTCAACTTAAGTCAGGTGACCTGAACAACTAGCGTCCCATTTCAACTAGCGTCAGGTGACCTGAACAACTAGCGTCCCTCTTCAACTTAAGTCAGGTGACCTGAACAACTAGCGTCCCTCTTCAACTTGCGTCAGGTGACCTGAACAACTAGCGTCCCACTTCAACTAGGGTCAGGTGACCTGAACAACTAGCGTCCCACTTCAACTAGGGTCAGGTGACCTGAACAACTAGCGTATCCTCTTCAACTTAAGTCAGGTGACCTGAACAACTAGCGTCCCTCTTCAACTTAAGTCAGGTGACCTGAACAACTAGCGTCCCATTTCAACTAGCGTCAGGTGACCTGAACAACTAGCGTCCCTCTTCAACTAGCGTCAGGTGACCTGAACAACTAGCGTCCCTCTTCAACTTAAGTCAGGTGACCTGAACAACTAGCGTCCCACTTCAACTAGCGTCAGGTGACCTGAACAACTAGCGTCCCATTTCAACTTAAGTCAGGTGACCTGAACAACTAGCGTCAGGTGACCTGAACAACTAGCGTCCCTCTTCAACTTAAGTCAGGTGACCTGAACAACTAGCGTCCCACTTCAACTAGGGTCAGGTGACCTGAACAACTAGCGTCCCATTTCAACTAGCGTCAGGTGACCTGAACAACTAGCGTCCCATTTAAACTAGCGTCAGGTGACCTGAACAACTAGCGTCCCTCTTCAACTTAAGTCAGGTGACCTGAACAACTAGCGTCCCTCTTCAACTTAAGTCAGGTGACCTGAACAACTAGCGTCCCATTTCAACTAGCGTCAGGTGACCTGAACAACTAGCGTCCCTCTTCAACTAGCGTCAGGTGACCTGAACAACTAGCGTCCCATTTCAACTTAAGTCAGGTGACCTGAACAACTAGCGTCAGGTGACCTGAACAACTAGCGTCCCTCTTCAACTTAAGTCAGGTGACCTGAACAACTAGCGTCCCACTTCAACTAGGGTCAGGTGACCTGAACAACTAGCGTCCCATTTCTACTAGCGTCAGGTGACCTGAACAACTAGCGTCCCATTTAAACTAGCGTCAGGTGACCTGAACAACTAGCGTCCCTCTTCAACTTAAGTCAGGTGACCTGAACAACTAGCGTCCCACTTCAACTAGGGTCAGGTGACCTGAACAACTAGCGTCCCATTTCAACTAGCGTCAGGTGACCTGAACAACTAGCGTCCCATTTAAACTAGCGTCAGGTGACCTGAACAACTAGCGTCCCTCTTCAACTTAAGTCAGGTGACCTGAACAACTAGCGTCCCTCTTCAACTTAAGTCAGGTGACCTGAACAACTAGCGTCCCTCTTCAACTTAAGTCAGGTGACCTGAACAACTAGCGTCCCTCTTCAACTTAAGTCAGGTGACCTGAACAACTAGCGTCCCATTTCAACTAGCGTCAGGTGACCTGAACAACTAGCGTCCCTCTTCAACTAGCGTCAGGTGACCTGAACAACTAGCGTCCCTCTTCAACTTAAGTCAGGTGACCTGAACAACTAGCGTCCCACTTCAACTAGCGTCAGGTGACCTGAACAACTAGCGTCCCATTTCAACTTAAGTCAGGTGACCTGAACAACTAGCGTCAGGTGACCTGAACAACTAGCGTCCCTCTTCAACTTAAGTCAGGTGACCTGAACAACTAGCGTCCCACTTCAACTAGCGTCAGGTGACCTGAACAACTAGCGTCCCTCTTCAACTTGCGTCAGGTGACCTGAACAACTAGCGTCCCTCTTCAACTAGCGTCAGGTGACCTGAACAACTAGCGTCCCTCTTCAACTTGCGTCAGGTGACCTGAACAACTAGCGTCCCACTTCAACTAGGGTCAGGTGACCTGAACAACTAGCGTATCCTCTTCAACTTAAGTCAGGTGACCTGAACAACTAGCGTCCCATTTCAACTAGCGTCAGGTGACCTGAACAACTAGCGTCCCTCTTCAACTTGCGTCAGGTGACCTGAACAACTAGCGTCCCACTTCAACTAGGGTCAGGTGACCTGAACAACTAGCGTATCCTCTTCAACTTAAGTCAGGTGACCTGAACAACTAGCGTCCCACTTCAACTAGCGTCAGGTGACCTGAACAACTAGCGTCCCATTTCAACTTAAGTCAGGTGACCTGAACAACTAGCGTCAGGTGACCTGAACAACTAGCGTCCCTCTTCAACTTAAGTCAGGTGACCTGAACAACTAGCGTCCCACTTCAACTAGCGTCAGGTGACCTGAACAACTAGCGTCCCTCTTCAACTTGCGTCAGGTGACCTGAACAACTAGCGTCCCTCTTCAACTAGCGTCAGGTGACCTGAACAACTAGCGTCCCTCTTCAACTTGCGTCAGGTGACCTGAACAACTAGCGTCCCACTTCAACTAGGGTCAGGTGACCTGAACAACTAGCGTATCCTCTTCAACTTAAGTCAGGTGACCTGAACAACTAGCGTCCCATTTCAACTAGCGTCAGGTGACCTGAACAACTAGCGTCCCTCTTCAACTTGCGTCAGGTGACCTGAACAACTAGCGTCCCACTTCAACTAGGGTCAGGTGACCTGAACAACTAGCGTATCCTCTTCAACTTAAGTCAGGTGACCTGAACAACTAGCGTCCCTCTTCAACTTAAGTCAGGTGACCTGAACAACTAGCGTCCCATTTCAACTAGCGTCAGGTGACCTGAACAACTAGCGTCCCTCTTCAACTAGCGTCAGGTGACCTGAACAACTAGCGTCCCTCTTCAACTTAAGTCAGGTGACCTGAACAACTAGCGTCCCACTTCAACTAGCGTCAGGTGACCTGAACAACTAGCGTCCCATTTCAACTTAAGTCAGGTGACCTGAACAACTAGCGTCAGGTGACCTGAACAACTAGCGTCCCTCTTCAACTTAAGTCAGGTGACCTGAACAACTAGCGTCCCTCTTCAACTTAAGTCAGGTGACCTGAACAACTAGCGTCCCATTTCAACTAGCGTCAGGTGACCTGAACAACTAGCGTCCCTCTTCAACTAGCGTCAGGTGACCTGAACAACTAGCGTCCCACTTCAACTAGCGTCAGGTGACCTGAACAACTAGCGTCCCATTTCAACTTAAGTCAGGTGACCTGAACAACTAGCGTCAGGTGACCTGAACAACTAGCGTCCCTCTTCAACTTAAGTCAGGTGACCTGAACAACTAGCGTCCCACTTCAACTAGGGTCAGGTGACCTGAACAACTAGCGTCCCATTTCAACTAGCGTCAGGTGACCTGAACAACTAGCGTCCCTCTTCAACTTAAGTCAGGTGACCTGAACAACTAGCGTCCCACTTCAACTAGGGTCAGGTGACCTGAACAACTAGCGTCCCTCTTCAACTTAAGTCAGGTGACCTGAACAACTAGCGTCCCACTTCAACTAGGGTCAGGTGACCTGAACAACTAGCGTCCCATTTCAACTAGCGTCAGGTGACCTGAACAACTAGCGTCCCATTTAAACTAGCGTCAGGTGACCTGAACAACTAGCGTCCCTCTTCAACTTAAGTCAGGTGACCTGAACAACTAGCGTTCCATTTCAACTTGCGTCAGGTGACCTGAACAACTAGCGTCCCACTTCAACTAGGGTCAGGTGACCTGAACAACTAGCGTCCCATTTCAACTAGCGTCAGGTGACCTGAACAACTAGCGTCCCTCTTCAACTTAAGTCAGGTGACCTGAACAACTAGCGTCCCACTTCAACTAGCGTCAGGTGACCTGAACAACTAGCGTCCCATTTCAACTTAAGTCAGGTGACCTGAACAACTAGCGTCAGGTGACCTGAACAACTAGCGTCCCTCTTCAACTTAAGTCAGGTGACCTGAACAACTAGCGTCCCACTTCAACTAGGGTCAGGTGACCTGAACAACTAGCGTCCCATTTCAACTAGCGTCAGGTGACCTGAACAACTAGCGTCCCATTTAAACTAGCGTCAGGTGACCTGAACAACTAGCGTCCCTCTTCAACTTAAGTCAGGTGACCTGAACAACTAGCGTCCCTCTTCAACTTAAGTCAGGTGACCTGAACAACTAGCGTCCCATTTCAACTAGCGTCAGGTGACCTGAACAACTAGCGTCCCTCTTCAACTAGCGTCAGGTGACCTGAACAACTAGCGTCCCATTTCAACTTAAGTCAGGTGACCTGAACAACTAGCGTCAGGTGACCTGAACAACTAGCGTCCCTCTTCAACTTAAGTCAGGTGACCTGAACAACTAGCGTCCCACTTCAACTAGGGTCAGGTGACCTGAACAACTAGCGTCCCATTTCAACTAGCGTCAGGTGACCTGAACAACTAGCGTCCCATTTAAACTAGCGTCAGGTGACCTGAACAACTAGCGTCCCTCTTCAACTTAAGTCAGGTGACCTGAACAACTAGCGTCCCACTTCAACTAGGGTCAGGTGACCTGAACAACTAGCGTCCCATTTCAACTAGCGTCAGGTGACCTGAACAACTAGCGTCCCATTTAAACTAGCGTCAGGTGACCTGAACAACTAGCGTCCCTCTTCAACTTAAGTCAGGTGACCTGAACAACTAGCGTCCCTCTTCAACTTAAGTCAGGTGACCTGAACAACTAGCGTCCCATTTCAACTAGCGTCAGGTGACCTGAACAACTAGCGTCCCTCTTCAACTAGCGTCAGGTGACCTGAACAACTAGCGTCCCTCTTCAACTTAAGTCAGGTGACCTGAACAACTAGCGTCCCACTTCAACTAGCGTCAGGTGACCTGAACAACTAGCGTCCCATTTCAACTTAAGTCAGGTGACCTGAACAACTAGCGTCAGGTGACCTGAACAACTAGCGTCCCTCTTCAACTTAAGTCAGGTGACCTGAACAACTAGCGTCCCACTTCAACTAGCGTCAGGTGACCTGAACAACTAGCGTCCCTCTTCAACTTGCGTCAGGTGACCTGAACAACTAGCGTCCCTCTTCAACTAGCGTCAGGTGACCTGAACAACTAGCGTCCCTCTTCAACTTGCGTCAGGTGACCTGAACAACTAGCGTCCCACTTCAACTAGGGTCAGGTGACCTGAACAACTAGCGTATCCTCTTCAACTTAAGTCAGGTGACCTGAACAACTAGCGTCCCATTTCAACTAGCGTCAGGTGACCTGAACAACTAGCGTCCCTCTTCAACTTGCGTCAGGTGACCTGAACAACTAGCGTCCCACTTCAACTAGGGTCAGGTGACCTGAACAACTAGCGTATCCTCTTCAACTTAAGTCAGGTGACCTGAACAACTAGCGTCCCTCTTCAACTTAAGTCAGGTGACCTGAACAACTAGCGTCCCATTTCAACTAGCGTCAGGTGACCTGAACAACTAGCGTCCCTCTTCAACTAGCGTCAGGTGACCTGAACAACTAGCGTCCCTCTTCAACTTAAGTCAGGTGACCTGAACAACTAGCGTCCCACTTCAACTAGCGTCAGGTGACCTGAACAACTAGCGTCCCATTTCAACTTAAGTCAGGTGACCTGAACAACTAGCGTCAGGTGACCTGAACAACTAGCGTCCCTCTTCAACTTAAGTCAGGTGACCTGAACAACTAGCGTCCCACTTCAACTAGCGTCAGGTGACCTGAACAACTAGCGTCCCTCTTCAACTTGCGTCAGGTGACCTGAACAACTAGCGTCCCTCTTCAACTAGCGTCAGGTGACCTGAACAACTAGCGTCCCTCTTCAACTTGCGTCAGGTGACCTGAACAACTAGCGTCCCACTTCAACTAGGGTCAGGTGACCTGAACAACTAGCGTATCCTCTTCAACTTAAGTCAGGTGACCTGAACAACTAGCGTCCCATTTCAACTAGCGTCAGGTGACCTGAACAACTAGCGTCCCTCTTCAACTTGCGTCAGGTGACCTGAACAACTAGCGTCCCACTTCAACTAGGGTCAGGTGACCTGAACAACTAGCGTCCCTCTTCAACTTAAGTCAGGTGACCTGAACAACTAGCGTCCCATTTCAACTAGCGTCAGGTGACCTGAACAACTAGCGTCCCTCTTCAACTAGCGTCAGGTGACCTGAACAACTAGCGTCCCTCTTCAACTTAAGTCAGGTGACCTGAACAACTAGCGTCCCACTTCAACTAGCGTCAGGTGACCTGAACAACTAGCGTCCCATTTCAACTTAAGTCAGGTGACCTGAACAACTAGCGTCAGGTGACCTGAACAACTAGCGTCCCTCTTCAACTTAAGTCAGGTGACCTGAACAACTAGCGTCCCTCTTCAACTTAAGTCAGGTGACCTGAACAACTAGCGTCCCATTTCAACTAGCGTCAGGTGACCTGAACAACTAGCGTCCCTCTTCAACTAGCGTCAGGTGACCTGAACAACTAGCGTCCCACTTCAACTAGCGTCAGGTGACCTGAACAACTAGAGTCCCATTTCAACTTAAGTCAGGTGACCTGAACAACTAGCGTCAGGTGACCTGAACAACTAGCGTCCCTCTTCAACTTAAGTCAGGTGACCTGAACAACTAGCGTCCCACTTCAACTAGGGTCAGGTGACCTGAACAACTAGCGTCCCATTTCAACTAGCGTCAGGTGACCTGAACAACTAGCGTCCCTCTTCAACTTAAGTCAGGTGACCTGAACAACTAGCGTCCCACTTCAACTAGGGTCAGGTGACCTGAACAACTAGCGTCCCATTTCAACTAGCGTCAGGTGACCTGAACAACTAGCGTCCCATTTAAACTAGCGTCAGGTGACCTGAACAACTAGCGTCCCTCTTCAACTTAAGTCAGGTGACCTGAACAACTAGCGTCCCACTTCAACTAGCGTCAGGTGACCTGAACAACTAGCGTCCCTCTTCAACTTGCGTCAGGTGACCTGAACAACTAGCGTCCCTCTTCAACTAGCGTCAGGTGACCTGAACAACTAGCGTCCCTCTTCAACTTGCGTCAGGTGACCTGAACAACTAGCGTCAGGTGACCTGAACAACTAGCGTCCCTCTTCAACTTAAGTCAGGTGACCTGAACAACTAGCGTCCCACTTCAACTAGCGTCAGGTGACCTGAACAACTAGCGTCCCTCTTCAACTTGCGTCAGGTGACCTGAACAACTAGCGTCCCTCTTCAACTAGCGTCAGGTGACCTGAACAACTAGCGTCCCTCTTCAACTTGCGTCAGGTGACCTGAACAACTAGCGTCCCACTTCAACTAGGGTCAGGTGACCTGAACAACTAGCGTATCCTCTTCAACTTAAGTCAGGTGACCTGAACAACTAGCGTCCCATTTCAACTAGCGTCAGGTGACCTGAACAACTAGCGTCCCTCTTCAACTTGCGTCAGGTGACCTGAACAACTAGCGTCCCACTTCAACTAGGGTCAGGTGACCTGAACAACTAGCGTCCCTCTTCAACTTAAGTCAGGTGACCTGAACAACTAGCGTCCCATTTCAACTAGCGTCAGGTGACCTGAACAACTAGCGTCCCTCTTCAACTAGCGTCAGGTGACCTGAACAACTAGCGTCCCTCTTCAACTTAAGTCAGGTGACCTGAACAACTAGCGTCCCACTTCAACTAGCGTCAGGTGACCTGAACAACTAGCGTCCCATTTCAACTTAAGTCAGGTGACCTGAACAACTAGCGTCAGGTGACCTGAACAACTAGCGTCCCTCTTCAACTTAAGTCAGGTGACCTGAACAACTAGCGTCCCTCTTCAACTTAAGTCAGGTGACCTGAACAACTAGCGTCCCATTTCAACTAGCGTCAGGTGACCTGAACAACTAGCGTCCCTCTTCAACTAGCGTCAGGTGACCTGAACAACTAGCGTCCCACTTCAACTAGCGTCAGGTGACCTGAACAACTAGCGTCCCATTTCAACTTAAGTCAGGTGACCTGAACAACTAGCGTCAGGTGACCTGAACAACTAGCGTCCCTCTTCAACTTAAGTCAGGTGACCTGAACAACTAGCGTCCCACTTCAACTAGGGTCAGGTGACCTGAACAACTAGCGTCCCATTTCAACTAGCGTCAGGTGACCTGAACAACTAGCGTCCCTCTTCAACTTAAGTCAGGTGACCTGAACAACTAGCGTCCCACTTCAACTAGGGTCAGGTGACCTGAACAACTAGCGTCCCATTTCAACTAGCGTCAGGTGACCTGAACAACTAGCGTCCCATTTAAACTAGCGTCAGGTGACCTGAACAACTAGCGTCCCTCTTCAACTTAAGTCAGGTGACCTGAACAACTAGCGTTCCATTTCAACTTGCGTCAGGTGACCTGAACAACTAGCGTCCCACTTCAACTAGGGTCAGGTGACCTGAACAACTAGCGTCCCATTTCAACTAGCGTCAGGTGACCTGAACAACTAGCGTCCCATTTAAACTAGCGTCAGGTGACCTGAACAACTAGCGTCCCTCTTCAACTTAAGTCAGGTGACCTGAACAACTAGCGTTCCATTTCAACTTGCGTCAGGTGACCTGAACAACTAGCGTCCCTCTTCAACTTAAGTCAGGTGACCTGAACAACTAGCGTCCCACTTCAACTAGGGTCAGGTGACCTGAACAACTAGCGTCCCACTTCAACTAGGGTCCGGTGACCTGAACAACTAGCGTCCCTCTTCAACTAGCGTCAGGTGACCTGAACAACTAGCGTCCCTCTTCAACTTAAGTCAGGTGACCTGAACAACTAGCGTCCCACTTCAACTAGGGTCAGGTGACCTGAACAACTAGCGTATCCTCTTCAACTTAAGTCAGGTGACCTGAACAACTAGCGTCCCATTTCAACTAGCGTCAGGTGACCTGAACAACTAGCGTCCCTCTTCAACTTAAGTCAGGTGACCTGAACAACTAGCGTCCCTCTTCAACTTGCGTCAGGTGACCTGAACAACTAGCGTCCCACTTCAACTAGGGTCAGGTGACCTGAACAACTAGCGTATCCTCTTCAACTTAAGTCAGGTGACCTGAACAACTAGCGTCCCATTTCAACTAGCGTCAGGTGACCTGAACAACTAGCGTTCCATTTCAACTAGCGTCAGGTGACCTGAACAACTAGCGTTCCATTTCAACTTGCGTCAGGTGACCTGAACAACTAGCGTCCCACTTCAACTAGGGTCAGGTGACCTGAACAACTAGCGTCCCTCTTCAACTAGCGTCAGGTGACCTGAACAACTAGCGTCCCACTTCAACTAGGGTCAGGTGACCTGAACAACTAGCGTCCCTCTTCAACTAGCGTCAGGTGACCTGAACAACTAGCGTCCCTCTTCAACTTAAGTCAGGTGACCTGAACAACTAGCGTCCCACTTCAACTAGGGTCAGGTGACCTGAACAACTAGCGTCCCTCTTCAACTTGCGTCAGGTGACCTGAACAACTAGCGTCCCACTTCAACTAGGGTCAGGTGACCTGAACAACTAGCGTATCCTCTTCAACTTAAGTCAGGTGACCTGAACAACTAGCGTCCCATTTCAACTAGCGTCAGGTGACCTGAACAACTAGCGTCCCTCTTCAACTTAAGTCAGGTGACCTGAACAACTAGCGTCCCATTTCAACTAGCGTCAGGTGACCTGAACAACTAGCGTCCCATTTAAACTAGCGTCAGGTGACCTGAACAACTAGCGTCCCTCTTCAACTTAAGTCAGGTGACCTGAACAACTAGCGTTCCATTTCAACTTGCGTCAGGTGACCTGAACAACTAGCGTCCCACTTCAACTAGGGTCAGGTGACCTGAACAACTAGCGTCCCTCTTCAACTAGCGTCAGGTGACCTGAACAACTAGCGTCCCATTTCAACTTAAGTCAGGTGACCTGAACAACTAGCGTCCCATTTCAACTAGCGTCAGGTGACCTGAACAACTAGCGTCCCTCTTCAACTTAAGTCAGGTGACCTGAACAACTAGCGTCCCATTTCAACTAGCGTCAGGTGACCTGAACAACTAGCGTCCCATTTAAACTAGCGTCAGGTGACCTGAACAACTAGCGTCCCTCTTCAACTTAAGTCAGGTGACCTGAACAACTAGCGTTCCATTTCAACTTGCGTCAGGTGACCTGAACAACTAGCGTCCCACTTCAACTAGGGTCAGGTGACCTGAACAACTAGCGTCCCTCTTCAACTAGCGTCAGGTGACCTGAACAACTAGCGTCCCTCTTCAACTTAAGTCAGGTGACCTGAACAACTAGCGTTCCATTTCAACTTGCGTCAGGTGACCTGAACAACTAGCGTCCCACTTCAACTAGGGTCAGGTGACCTGAACAACTAGCGTCCCTCTTCAACTAGCGTCAGGTGACCTGAACAACTAGCGTCCCTCTTCAACTAGCGTCAGGTGACCTGAACAACTAGCGTCCCATTTCAACTAGCGTCAGGTGACCTGAACAACTAGCGTTCCATTTCAACTTGCGTCAGGTGACCTGAACAACTAGCGTCCCACTTCAACTAGGGTCCGGTGACCTGAACAACTAGTGTCCCTCTTCAACTAGCGTCAGGTGACCTGAACAACTAGCGTCCCTCTTCAACTAGCGTCAGGTGACCTGAACAACTAGCGTCCCTCTTCAACTTAAGTCAGGTGACCTGAACAACTAGCGTCCCACTTCAACTAGGGTCAGGTGACCTGAACAACTAGCGTCCCACTTCAACTAGGGTCAGGTGACCTGAACAACTAGCGTCCCTCTTCAACTAGCGTCAGGTGACCTGAACAACTAGCGTCCCACTTCAACTAGGGTCAGGTGACCTGAACAACTAGCGTCCCACTTCAACTAGCGTCAGGTGACCTGAACAACTAGCGTATCCTCTTCAACTAGCGTCAGGTGACCTGAACAACTAGCGTCCCACTTCAACTAGGGTCAGATGACCTGAACAACTAGCGTCCCACTTCAACTAGCGTCAGGTGACCTGAACAACTAGCGTCCCACTTCAACTAGGGTCAGGTGACCTGAACAACTAGTGTCCCACTTCAACTAGCGTCAGGTGACCTGAACAACTAGCGTCCCTCTTCAACTTAAGTCAGGTGACCTGAACAACTAGCGTCCCTCTTCAACTTAAGTCAGGTGACCTGAACAACTAGCGTTCCATTTCAACTTGCGTCAGGTGACCTGAACAACTAGTGTCCCACTTCAACTAGCGTCAGGTGACCTGAACAACTAGCGTCCCTCTTCAACTTAAGTCAGGTGACCTGAACAACTAGCGTCCCTCTTCAACTTAAGTCAGGTGACCTGAACAACTAGCGTTCCATTTCAACTTGCGTCAGGTGACCTGAACAACTAGCGTCCCACTTCAACTAGGGTCAGATGACCTGAACAACTAGCGTCCCCATGTTCAAGCTAAAAAGAGTGCAGTACTAATAGTTAGATGATAGTTAGATGATATGGAACACTATGAAACAACTTAGTTTTGTTTACAACTGTTAACAATACTATTGAACATATTTCCATGAACATGGTTTAAAATCATCTTTTCAGGAGTTTTCTAAAGTTAAACGAGTACAACACTGGGATAATATATAATATAACACTATTTTGCCATTTCAAACAGTTTTATTGGAACATGTTCTAAAAACATGTTTAAGACCATGTTCAAGCTAAAAAGAGTGCAGTACAGGTATTGAGATGATAAGCGACACTATGAAACAATTTAGTTGTTTTTTCAACAGTTAACAATACGTTTAAAACATATTTCCATGAACTTGGTCTTAAAGCCTTTTCAGAAGTTTTGTAAAGTTGAATATGTACAACAAAAGGATGATGGACGATTTAAGACTCTATCTGGCCTTTTAAACCGTTTTACTGGAACATGATCTAAAAACATGTTTAAGGCCATGTTCAAGCTAAAAAGAGTGCAGTACTAATAGTTAGATGATATGGGACACTATGAAACAACTTAGTTTTGTTTACAACTGTTAACAATACTATTGAACATATTTCCATGAAAATGGTTTAAAATCATCTTTTCAGGAGTTTTCTAAAGTTAAACCAGTACAACACTGGGATAATATATAATATAACACTATTTTGCCATTTCAAACAGTTTTATTGGAACATGTTCTTAAAACATGTTTAAGGCCATGTTCAAGCTAAAAAGAGTGCAGTACAGGTATTGAGATGATAAGCGACACTATGAAACAATTTAATTGTTTTTTCAACAGTTAACAATACGTTTAAAACATATTTCCATGAACTTGGTCTTAAAGTATCTTTTCAGTAGTTTTGTAAAGTTGAATATGTACAACAAAAGGATGATGGATGATTTAAGACTCTATCTGGCGTTTTAAACCGTTTTACTGGAACATGTTCTAAAAACATGTTTAAGGCCATGTTCAAGCTAAAAAGAGTGCAGTACTAATAGTTAGATGATATGGGACACTATGAAACAACTTAGTTTTGTTTACAACTGTTAACAATACTATTGAACATATTTCCATGAACATGGTTTAAAATCATCTTTTCAGGAGTTTTCTAAAGTTAAACGAGAACAACACTTGGATAATATATAATATAACACTATTTTGCCATTTCAAACAGTTTTATTGGAACATGTTCTTAAAACATGTTTAAGGCCATGTTCAAGCTAAAAAGAGTGCAGTACAGGTATTGAGATGATAAGCGACACTATGAAACAATTTAATTGTTTTTTCAACAGTTAACAATACGTTTAAAACATATTTCCATGAACTTGGTCTTAAAGTATCTTTTCAGTAGTTTTGTAAAGTTGAATATGTACAACAAAAGGATGATGGATGATTTAAGACTCTATCTGGCGTTTTAAACCGTTTTACTGGAACATGTTCTAAAAACATGTTTAAGGCCATGTTCAAGCTAAAAAGAGTGCAGTACTAATAGTTAGATGATATGGGACACTATGAAACAACTTAGTTTTGTTTACAACTGTTAACAATACTATTGAACATATTTCCATGAACATGGTTTAAAATCATCTTTTCAGGAGTTTTCTAAAGTTAAACGAGAACAACACTTGGATAATATATAATATAACACTATTTTGCCATTTCAAACAGTTTTATTGGAACATGTTCTAAAAACATGTTTAAGGCCATGTTCAAGCTAAAAAGAGTGCAGTACAGGTATTGAGATGATAAGCGACACTATGAAACAATTTAGTTGTTTTTTCAACAGTTAACAATACGTTTAAAACATATTTCCATGAACTTGGTCTTAAAGCCTTTTCAGAAGTTTTGTAAAGTTGAATATGTACAACAAAAGGATGATGGACGATTTATGACTCTATCTGGCCTTTTAAACCATTTTACTGGAACATGATCTAAAAACATGTTTAAGGCCATGTTCAAGCTAAAAAGAGTGCAGTACTAATAGTTAGATGATATGGGACACTATGAAACAACTTAGTTTTGTTTACAACTGTTAACAATACTATTGAACATATTTCCATGAAAATGGTTTAAAATCATCTTTTCAGGAGTTTTCTAAAGTTAAACCAGTACAACACTGGGATAATATATAATATAACACTATTTTGCCATTTCAAACAGTTTTATTGGAACATGTTCTTAAAACATGTTTAAGGCCATGTTCAAGCTAAAAAGAGTGCAGTACAGGTATTGAGATGATAAGCGACACTATGAAACAATTTAATTGTTTTTTCAACAGTTAACAATACGTTTAAAACATATTTCCATGAACTTGGTCTTAAAGTATCTTTTCAGTAGTTTTGTAAAGTTGAATATGTACAACAAAAGGATGATGGATGATTTAAGACTCTATCTGGCGTTTTAAACCGTTTTACTGGAACATGTTCTAAAAACATGTTTAAGGCCATGTTCAAGCTAAAAAGAGTGCAGTACTAATAGTTAGATGATATGGGACACTATGAAACAACTTAGTTTTGTTTACAACTGTTAACAATACTATTGAACATATTTCCATGAACATGGTTTAAAATCATCTTTTCAGGAGTTTTCTAAAGTTAAACGAGAACAACACTTGGATAATATATAATATAACACTATTTTGCCATTTCAAACAGTTTTATTGGAACATGTTCTAAAAACATGTTTAAGGCCATGTTCAAGCTAAAAAGAGGGCAGTACAGGTTTTGAGATGATAAGCGACACTATGAAACAATTTAGTTGTTTTTTCAACAGTTAACAATACGTTTAAAACATATTTCCATGAACTTGGTCTTAAAGCCTTTTCAGAAGTTTTGTAAAGTTGAATATGTACAACAAAAGGATGATGGACGATTTATGACTCTATCTGGCCTTTTAAACCATTTTACTGGAACATGATCTAAAAACATGTTTAAGGCCATGTTCAAGCTAAAAAGAGTGCAGTACTAATAGTTAGATGATATGGGACACTATGAAACAACTTAGGTTTGTTTACAACTGTTAACAATACTATTGAACATATTTCCATGAACATGGTTTAAAATAATCTTTTCAGGAGTTTTCTAAAGTTAAACGAGAACAACACTTGGATAATATATAATATAACACTATTTTGCCATTTCAAACAGTTTTATTGGAACATGTTCTAAAAACATGTTTAAGGCCATGTTCAAGCTAAAAAGAGGGCAGTACAGGTTTTGAGATGATAAGCGACACTATGAAACAATTTAGTTGTGTTTTCAACAGTTAACAATACGTTTAAAACATATTTCCATGAACTTGGTCTTAAAGTATCTTTTCAGTAGTTTTGTAAAGTTGAATATGTACAACAAAAGGATGATGGATGATTTAAGACTCTATCTGGCGTTTTAAACCGTTTTACTGGAACATGTTCTAAAAACATGTTTAAGGCCATGTTCAAGCTAAAAAGAGTGCAGTACTAATAGTTAGATGATATGGGACACTATGAAACAACTTAGTTTTGTTTACAACTGTTAACAATACTATTGAACATATTTCCATGAACATGGTTTAAAATCATCTTTTCAGGAGTTTTCTAAAGTTAAACGAGAACAACACTTGGATAATATATAATATAACACTATTTTGCCATTTCAAACAGTTTTATTGGAACATGTTCTAAAAACATGTTTAAGGCCATGTTCAAGCTAAAAAGAGGGCAGTACAGGTTTTGAGATGATAAGCGACACTATGAAACAATTTAGTTGTTTTTTCAACAGTTAACAATACGTTTAAAACATATTTCCATGAACTTGGTCTTAAAGCATCTTTTTGAGATGATAAGCGACACTATGAAACAATTTAGTTGTGTTTTCAACAGTTAACAATACGTTTAAAACATATTTCCATGAACTTGGTCTTAAAGTATCTTTTCAGTAGTTTTGTAAAGTTGAATAAGTACAACAAAAGGATGATGGACGATTTAAGACTCTATCTGGCCTTTTAAACCGTTTTACTGGAACATGTTCTAAAAACATGTTTAAGGCCATGTTCAAGCTAAAAAGAGTGCAGTACTAATAGTTAGATGATATGGGACACTATGAAACAACTTAGTTTTGTTTACAACTGTTAACAATACTATTGAACATATTTCCATGAACATGGTTTAAAATAATCTATTCAGGAGTTTTCTAAAGTTAAACGAGAACAACACTTGGATAATATATAATATAACACTATTTTGCCATTTCAAACAGTTTTATTGGAACATGTTCTAAAAACATGTTTAAGGCCATGTTCAAGCTAAAAAGAGGGCAGTACAGGTTTTGAGATGATAAGCGACACTATGAAACAATTTAGTTGTTTTTTCAACAGTTAACAATACGTTTAAAACATATTTCCATGAACTTGGTCTTAAAGCATCTTTTCAGTAGTTTTGTAAAGTTGAATATGTACAACAAAAGGATGATGGATGATTTAAGACTCTATCTGGCGTTTTAAACCGTTTTACTGGAACATGTTCTAAAAACATGTTTAAGGCCATGTTCAAGCTAAAAAGAGTGCAGTACTAATAGTTAGATGATATGGAAAACTATGAAACAACTTAGTTTTGTTTACAACTGTTAACAATACTATTGAACATATTTCCATGAAAATGGTTTAAAATCATCTTTTCAGGAGTTTTCTAAAGTTAAACCAGTACAACACTGGGATAATATATAATATAACACTATTTTGCCATTTCAAACAGTTTTATTGGAACATGTTCTTAAAACATGTTTAAGGCCATGTTCAAGCTAAAAAGAGTGCAGTACAGGTATTGAGATGATAAGCGACACTATGAAACAATTTAGTTGTTTTTTCAACAGTTAACAATACGTTTAAAACATATTTCCATGAACTTGGTCTTAAAGCCTTTTCAGAAGTTTTGTAAAGTTGAATATGTACAACAAAAGGATGATGGACGATTTAAGACTCTATCTGGCCTTTTAAACCGTTTTACTGGAACATGATCTAAAAACATGTTTAAGGCCATGTTCAAGCTAAAAAGAGTGCAGTACTAATAGTTAGATGATATGGGACACTATGAAACAACTTAGGTTTGTTTACAACTGTTAACAATACTATTGAACATATTTCCATGAACATGGTTTAAAATAATCTTTTCAGGAGTTTTCTAAAGTTAAACGAGAACAACACTTGGATAATATATAATATAACACTATTTTGCCATTTCAAACAGTTTTATTGGAACTTGTTCTAAAAACATGTTTAAGGCCATGTTCAAGCTAAAAAGAGTGCAGTACAGGTATTGAGATGATAAGCTACACTATGAAACAATTTAGTTGTGTTTTCAACAGTTAACAATACGTTTAAAACCTATTTACATTGACATGGTCTAAAAGCATCTTTTCAGGAGTTTTCTAAAGTTGAATATGTACAACAAAAGGATGATGGATGATTTAAGACTCTATCTGGCCTTTTAAACCGTTTTACAGGAACATGTTCCAAAAACATGTTTAAGGCCATGTTCAAGCTAAAAAGAGTGCAGTACTAATAGTTAGATGATATGGAACACTATGAAACAACTTAGTTTTGTTTACAACTGTTAACAATACTATTGAACATATTTCCATGAACATGGTTTAAAATCATCTTTTCAGGAGTTTTCTAAAGTTAAACAAGTACAACACTGGGATAATATATAATATAACACTATTTTGCCATTTCAAACAGTTTTATTGGAACATGTTCTAAAAACATGTTTAAGGCCATGTTCAAGCTAAAAAAAAGTGCAGTACAGGTATTGAGATGATAAGCGACACTATGAAACAATTGAGTTGTTTTTTCAACAGTTAACAATACGATTAAATCATATTTCCATGAACTTGGTCTTAAAGCATCTTTTCAGTAGTTTTGTAAAGTTGAATAAGTACAACAAAAGGATGATGGACGATTTAAGACTCTATCTGGCCTTTTAAACCGTTTTACTGGAACATGTTCTAAAAACATGTTTAAGGCCATGTTCAAGCTAAAAAGAGTGCAGTACTAATAGTTAGATGATATGGGACACTATGAAACAACTTAGTTTTGTTTACAACTGTTAACAATACTATTGAACATATTTCCATGAACATGGTTTAAAATAATCTATTCAGGAGTTTTCTAAAGTTAAACGAGAACAACACTTGGATAATATATAATATAACACTATTTTGCCATTTCAAACAGTTTTATTGGAACATGTTCTAAAAACATGTTTAAGGCCATGTTCAAGCTAAAAAGAGGGCAGTACAGGTTTTGAGATGATAAGCGACACTATGAAACAATTTAGTTGTTTTTTCAACAGTTAACAATACGTTTAAAACATATTTCCATGAACTTGGTCTTAAAGCATCTTTTCAGTAGTTTTGTAAAGTTGAATATGTACAACAAAAGGATGATGGATGATTTAAGACTCTATCTGGCGTTTTAAACCGTTTTACTGGAACATGTTCTAAAAACATGTTTAAGGCCATGTTCAAGCTAAAAAGAGTGCAGTACTAATAGTTAGATGATATGGAAAACTATGAAACAACTTAGTTTTGTTTACAACTGTTAACAATACTATTGAACATATTTCCATGAAAATGGTTTAAAATCATCTTTTCAGGAGTTTTCTAAAGTTAAACCAGTACAACACTGGGATAATATATAATATAACACTATTTTGCCATTTCAAACAGTTTTATTGGAACATGTTCTTAAAACATGTTTAAGGCCATGTTCAAGCTAAAAAGAGTGCAGTACAGGTATTGAGATGATAAGCGACACTATGAAACAATTTAGTTGTTTTTTCAACAGTTAACAATACGTTTAAAACATATTTCCATGAACTTGGTCTTAAAGCCTTTTCAGAAGTTTTGTAAAGTTGAATATGTACAACAAAAGGATGATGGACGATTTAAGACTCTATCTGGCCTTTTAAACCGTTTTACTGGAACATGATCTAAAAACATGTTTAAGGCCATGTTCAAGCTAAAAAGAGTGCAGTACTAATAGTTAGATGATATGGGACACTATGAAACAACTTAGGTTTGTTTACAACTGTTAACAATACTATTGAACATATTTCCATGAACATGGTTTAAAATAATCTTTTCAGGAGTTTTCTAAAGTTAAACGAGAACAACACTTGGATAATATATAATATAACACTATTTTGCCATTTCAAACAGTTTTATTGGAACTTGTTCTAAAAACATGTTTAAGGCCATGTTCAAGCTAAAAAGAGTGCAGTACAGGTATTGAGATGATAAGCTACACTATGAAACAATTTAGTTGTGTTTTCAACAGTTAACAATACGTTTAAAACCTATTTACATTGACATGGTCTAAAAGCATCTTTTCAGGAGTTTTCTAAAGTTGAATATGTACAACAAAAGGATGATGGATGATTTAAGACTCTATCTGGCCTTTTAAACCGTTTTACAGGAACATGTTCCAAAAACATGTTTAAGGCCATGTTCAAGCTAAAAAGAGTGCAGTACTAATAGTTAGATGATATGGAACACTATGAAACAACTTAGTTTTGTTTACAACTGTTAACAATACTATTGAACATATTTCCATGAACATGGTTTAAAATCATCTTTTCAGGAGTTTTCTAAAATTAAACGAGTACAACACTGGGATAATATATAATATAACACTATTTTGCCATTTCAAACAGTTTTATTGGAACATGTTCTAAAAACATGTTTAAGGCCATGTTCAAGCTAAAAAGAGGGCAGTACAGGTTTTGAGATGATAAGCGACACTATGAAACAATTTAGTTGTGTTTTCAACAGTTAACAATACGTTTAAAACATATTTCCATGAACTTGGTCTTAAAGTATCTTTTCAGTAGTTTTGTAAAGTTGAATATGTACAACAAAAGGATGATGGACGATTTAAGACTCTATCTGGCCTTTTAAACCGTTTTACTGGAACATGATCTAAAAACATGTTTAAGGCCATGTTCAAGCTAAAAAGAGTGCAGTACTAATAGTTAGATGATATGGGACACTATGAAACAACTTAGGTTTGTTTACAACTGTTAACAATACTATTGAACATATTTCCATGAACATGGTTTAAAATAATCTTTTCAGGAGTTTTCTAAAGTTAAACGAGAACAACACTTGGATAATATATAATATAACACTATTTTGCCATTTCAAACAGTTTTATTGGAACTTGTTCTAAAAACATGTTTAAGGCCATGTTCAAGCTAAAAAGAGTGCAGTACAGGTATTGAGATGATAAGCTACACTATGAAACAATTTAGTTGTGTTTTCAACAGTTAACAATACGTTTAAAACCTATTTACATTGACATGGTCTAAAAGCATCTTTTCAGGAGTTTTCTAAAGTTGAATATGTACAACAAAAGGATGATGGATGATTTAAGACTCTATCTGGCCTTTTAAACCGTTTTACAGGAACATGTTCCAAAAACATGTTTAAGGCCATGTTCAAGCTAAAAAGAGTGCAGTACTAATAGTTAGATGATATGGAACACTATGAAACAACTTAGTTTTGTTTACAACTGTTAACAATACTATTGAACATATTTCCATGAACATGGTTTAAAATCATCTTTTCAGGAGTTTTCTAAAGTTAAACGAGTACAACACTGGGATAATATATAATATAACACTATTTTGCCATTTCAAACAGTTTTATTGGAACATGTTCTAAAAACATGTTTAAGGCCATGTTCAAGCTAAAAAAAAGTGCAGTACAGGTATTGAGATGATAAGCGACACTATGAAACAATTGAGTTGTTTTTTCAACAGTTAACAATACGATTAAATCATATTTCCATGAACTTGGTCTTAAAGCATCTTTTCAGTAGTTTTGTAAAGTTGAATAAGTACAACAAAAGGATGATGGACGATTTAAGACTCTATCTGGCCTTTTAAACCGTTTTACTGGAACATGTTCTAAAAACATGTTTAAGGCCATGTTCAAGCTAAAAAGAGTGCAGTACTAATAGTTAGATGATATGGGACACTATGAAACAACTTAGTTTTGTTTACAACTGTTAACAATACTATTGAACATATTTCCATGAACATGGTTTAAAATAATCTATTCAGGAGTTTTCTAAAGTTAAACGAGAACAACACTTGGATAATATATAATATAACACTATTTTGCCATTTCAAACAGTTTTATTGGAACATGTTCTAAAAACATGTTTAAGGCCATGTTCAAGCTAAAAAGAGGGCAGTACAGGTTTTGAGATGATAAGCGACACTATGAAACAATTTAGTTGTTTTTTCAACAGTTAACAATACGTTTAAAACATATTTCCATGAACTTGGTCTTAAAGCATCTTTTCAGTAGTTTTGTAAAGTTGAATATGTACAACAAAAGGATGATGGATGATTTAAGACTCTATCTGGCGTTTTAAACCGTTTTACTGGAACATGTTCTAAAAACATGTTTAAGGCCATGTTCAAGCTAAAAAGAGTGCAGTACTAATAGTTAGATGATATGGAAAACTATGAAACAACTTAGTTTTGTTTACAACTGTTAACAATACTATTGAACATATTTCCATGAAAATGGTTTAAAATCATCTTTTCAGGAGTTTTCTAAAGTTAAACCAGTACAACACTGGGATAATATATAATATAACACTATTTTGCCATTTCAAACAGTTTTATTGGAACATGTTCTTAAAACATGTTTAAGGCCATGTTCAAGCTAAAAAGAGTGCAGTACAGGTATTGAGATGATAAGCGACACTATGAAACAATTTAGTTGTTTTTTCAACAGTTAACAATACGTTTAAAACATATTTCCATGAACTTGGTCTTAAAGCCTTTTCAGAAGTTTTGTAAAGTTGAATATGTACAACAAAAGGATGATGGACGATTTAAGACTCTATCTGGCCTTTTAAACCGTTTTACTGGAACATGATCTAAAAACATGTTTAAGGCCATGTTCAAGCTAAAAAGAGTGCAGTACTAATAGTTAGATGATATGGGACACTATGAAACAACTTAGGTTTGTTTACAACTGTTAACAATACTATTGAACATATTTCCATGAACATGGTTTAAAATAATCTTTTCAGGAGTTTTCTAAAGTTAAACGAGAACAACACTTGGATAATATATAATATAACACTATTTTGCCATTTCAAACAGTTTTATTGGAACTTGTTCTAAAAACATGTTTAAGGCCATGTTCAAGCTAAAAAGAGTGCAGTACAGGTATTGAGATGATAAGCTACACTATGAAACAATTTAGTTGTGTTTTCAACAGTTAACAATACGTTTAAAACCTATTTACATTGACATGGTCTAAAAGCATCTTTTCAGGAGTTTTCTAAAGTTGAATATGTACAACAAAAGGATGATGGATGATTTAAGACTCTATCTGGCCTTTTAAACCGTTTTACAGGAACATGTTCCAAAAACATGTTTAAGGCCATGTTCAAGCTAAAAAGAGTGCAGTACTAATAGTTAGATGATATGGAACACTATGAAACAACTTAGTTTTGTTTACAACTGTTAACAATACTATTGAACATATTTCCATGAACATGGTTTAAAATCATCTTTTCAGGAGTTTTCTAAAATTAAACGAGTACAACACTGGGATAATATATAATATAACACTATTTTGCCATTTCAAACAGTTTTATTGGAACATGTTCTAAAAACATGTTTAAGGCCATGTTCAAGCTAAAAAGAGGGCAGTACAGGTTTTGAGATGATAAGCGACACTATGAAACAATTTAGTTGTGTTTTCAACAGTTAACAATACGTTTAAAACATATTTCCATGAACTTGGTCTTAAAGTATCTTTTCAGTAGTTTTGTAAAGTTGAATATGTACAACAAAAGGATGATGGATGATTTAAGACTCTATCTGGCGTTTTAAACCGTTTTACTGGAACATGTTCTAAAAACATGTTTAAGGCCTTGTTCAAGCTAAAAAGAGTGCAGTACTAATAGTTAGATGATATGGGACACTATGAAACAACTTAGTTTTGTTTACAACTGTTAACAATACTATTGAACATATTTCCATGAACATGGTTTAAAATCATCTTTTCAGGAGTTTTCTAAAGTTAAACGAGAACAACACTTGGATAATATATAATATAACACTATTTTGCCATTTCAAACAGTTTTATTGGAACATGTTCTAAAAACATGTTTAAGGCCATGTTCAAGCTAAAAAGAGGGCAGTACAGGTTTTGAGATGATAAGCGACACTATGAAACAATTTAGTTGTGTTTTCAACAGTTAACAATACGTTTAAAACATATTTCCATGAACTTGGTCTTAAAGTATCTTTTCAGTAGTTTTGTAAAGTTGAATATGTACAACAAAAGGATGATGGATGATTTAAGACTCTATCTGGCGTTTTAAACCGTTTTACTGGAACATGTTCTAAAAACATGTTTAAGGCCATGTTCAAGCTAAAAAGAGTGCAGTACTAATAGTTAGATGATATGGGACACTATGAAACAACTTAGTTTTGTTTACAACTGTTAACAATACTATTGAACATATTTCCATGAACATGGTTTAAAATAATCTATTCAGGAGTTTTCTAAAGTTAAACGAGAACAACACTTGGATAATATATAATATAACACTATTTTGCCATTTCAAACAGTTTTATTGGAACATGTTCTAAAAACATGTTTAAGGCCATGTTCAAGCTAAAAAGAGGGCAGTACAGGTTTTGAGATGATAAGCGACACTATGAAACAATTTAGTTGTTTTTTCAACAGTTAACAATACGTTTAAAACATATTTCCATGAACTTGGTCTTAAAGCATCTTTTCAGTAGTTTTGTAAAGTTGAATATGTACAACAAAAGGATGATGGATGATTTAAGACTCTATCTGGCGTTTTAAACCGTTTTACTGGAACATGTTCTAAAAACATGTTTAAGGCCATGTTCAAGCAAAAATGAGTGCAGTACTAATAGTTAGATGATATGGAAAACTATGAAACAACTTAGTTTTGTTTACAACTGTTAACAATACTATTGAACATATTTCCATGAAAATGGTTTAAAATCATATTTTCAGGAGTTTTATAAAGTTAAACCAGTACAACACTGGGATAATATATAATATAACACTATTTTGCCATTTCAAACAGTTTTATTGGAACATGTTCTTAAAACATGTTTAAGGCCATGTTCAAGCTAAAAAGAGTGCAGTACAGGTATTGAGATGATAAGCGACACTATGAAACAATTTAGTTGTTTTTTCAACAGTTAACAATACGTTTAAAACATATTTCCATGAACTTGGTCTTAAAGCATCTTTTCAGAAGTTTTGTAAAGTTGAATATGTACAACAAAAGGATGATGGACGATTTAAGACTCTATCTGGCCTTTTAAACCGTTTTACTGGAACATGATCTAAAAACATGTTTAAGGCCATGTTCAAGCTAAAAAGAGTGCAGTACTAATAGTTAGATGATATGGGACACTATGAAACAACTTAGGTTTGTTTACAACTGTTAACAATACTATTGAACATATTTCCATGAACATGGTTTAAAATAATCTTTTCAGGAGTTTTCTAAAGTTAAACGAGAACAACACTTGGATAATATATAATATAACACTATTTTGCCATTTCAAACAGTTTTATTGGAACATGTTCTAAAAACATGTTTAAGGCCATGTTCAAGCTAAAAAGAGGGCAGTACAGGTTTTGAGATGATAAGCGACACTATGAAACTATTTAGTTGTTTTTTCAACAGTTAACAATACGTTTAAAACATATTTCCATGAACTTGGTCTTAAAGCCTTTTCAGAAGTTTTGTAAAGTTGAATATGTACATCAAAAGGATGATGGACGATTTAAGACTCTATCTGGCCTTTTAAACCGTTTTACTGGAACATGATCTAAAAACATGTTTAAGGCCATGTTCAAGCTAAAAAGAGTGCAGTACTAATAGTTAGATGATATGGGACACTATGAAACAACTTAGGTTTGTTTACAACTGTTAACAATACTATTGAACATATTTCCATGAACATGGTTTAAAATAATCTTTTCAGGAGTTTTCTAAAGTTAAACGAGAACAACACTTGGATAATATATAATATAACACTATTTTGCCATTTCAAACAGTTTTATTGGAACATGTTCTAAAAACATGTTTAAGGCCATGTTCAAGCTAAAAAGAGGGCAGTACAGGTTTTGAGATGATAAGCGACACTATGAAACTATTTAGTTGTTTTTTCAACAGTTAACAATACGTTTAAAACATATTTCCATGAACTTGGTCTTAAAGCCTTTTCAGAAGTTTTGTAAAGTTGAATATGTACAACAAAAGGATGATGGTCGATTTAAGACTCTATCTGGCCTTTTAAACCGTTTTACTGGAACATGATCTAAAAACATGTTTAAGGCCATGTTCAAGCTAAAAAGAGTGCAGTACTAATAGTTAGATGATATGGGACACTATGAAATAACTTAGGTTTGTTTACAACTGTTAACAATACTATTGAACATATTTCCATGAACATGGTTTAAAATAATCTTTTCAGGAGTTTTCTAAAGTTAAACGAGAACAACACTTGGATAATATATAATATAACACTATTTTGCCATTTCAAACAGTTTTATTGGAACTTGTTCTAAAAACATGTTTAAGGCCATGTTCAAGCTAAAAAGAGTGCAGTACAGGTATTGAGATGATAAGCTACACTATGAAACAATTTAGTTGTGTTTTCAACAGTTAACAATACCTTTAAAACCTATTTACATTGACATGGTCTAAAAGCATCTTTTCAGGAGTTTTCTAAAGTTGAATATGTACAACAAAAGGATGATGGATGATTTAAGACTCTATCTGGCCTTTTAAACCGTTTTACAGGAACATGTTCCAAAAATATGTTTAAGGCCATGTTCAAGCTAAAAAGAGTGCAGTACTAATAGTTAGATGATATGGAACACTATGAAACAACTTAGTTTTGTTTACAACTGTTAACAATACTATTGAACATATTTCCATGAACATGGTTTAAAATCATCTTTTCAGGAGTTTTCTAAAGTTAAACGAGTACAACACTGGGATAATATATAATATAACACTATTTTGCCATTTCAAACAGTTTTATTGGAACATGTTCTAAAAACATGTTTAAGGCCATGTTCAAGCTAAAAAAAAGTGCAGTACAGGTATTGAGATGATAAGCGACACTATGAAACAATTGAGTTGTTTTTTCAACAGTTAACAATACGATTAAATCATATTTCCATGAACTTGGTCTTAAAGCATCTTTTCAGTAGTTTTGTAAAGTTGAATAAGTACAACAAAAGGATGATGGATGATTTAAGACTCTATCTGGCCTTTTAAACCGTTTTACTGGAACATGTTCTAAAAACATGTTTAAGGCCATGTTCAAGCTAAAAAGAGTGCAGTACTAATAGTTAGATGATATGGGACACTATGAAACAACTTAGTTTTGTTTACAACTGTTAACAATACTATTGAACATATTTCCATGAACATGGTTTAAAATAATCTATTCAGGAGTTTTCTAAAGTTAAACGAGAACAACACTTGGATAATATATAATATAACACTATTTTGCCATTTCAAACAGTTTTATTGGAACATGTTCTAAAAACATGTTTAAGGCCATGTTCAAGCTAAAAAAAAGTGCAGTACAGGTATTGAGATGATAAGCGACACTATGAAACAATTGAGTTGTTTTTTCAACAGTTAACAATACGTTTAAATCATATTTCCATGAACTTGGTCTTAAAGCATCTTTTCAGTAGTTTTGTAAAGTTGAATAAGTACAACAAAAGGATGATGGACGATTTAAGACTCTATCTGGCCTTTTAAACCGTTTTACTGGAACATGTTCTAAAAACATGTTTAAGGCCATGTTCAAGCTAAAAAGAGTGCAGTACTAATAGTTAGATGATATGGAACACTATGAAACAACTTAGTTTTGTTTACAACTGTTAACAATACTATTGAACATATTTCCATGAACATGGTTTAAAATCATCTTTTCAGGAGTTTTCTAAAGTTAAACTAGTACAACACTGGGATAATATATAATATACACTATTTTGCCATTTCAAACAGTTTTATTGGAACATGTTCTAAAAACATGTTTAAGGCCATGTTCAAGCTAAAAAAAGTGCAGTACAGGTATTGAGATGATAAGCGACACTATGAAACAATTTAGTTGTGTTTTCAACAGTTAACAATACGTTTAAAACATATTTCCATGAACTTGGTCTTAAAGTATCTTTTCAGTAGTTTTGTAAAGTTGAATATGTACAACAAAAGGATGATGGATGATTTAAGACTCTATCTGGCGTTTTAAACCGTTTTACTGGAACATGTTCTAAAAACATGTTTAAGGCCATGTTCAAACCAAAAAGAGTGCAGTACTAATAGTTAGATGATATGGAACACTATGAAACAACTTAGTTTTGTTTACAACTGTTAACAATACTATTGAACATATTTCCATGAACATGGTTTAAAATCATCTTTTCAGGAGTTTTCTAAAGTTAAACTAGTACAACACTGGGATAATATATAATATACACTATTTTGCCATTTCAAACAGTTTTATTGGAACATGTTCTAAAAACATGTTTAAGGCCATGTTCAAGCTAAAAAAAGTGCAGTACAGGTATTGAGATGATAAGCGACACTATGAAACAATTTAGTTGTGTTTTCAACAGTTAACAATACGTTTAAAACATATTTCCATGAACTTGGTCTTAAAGTATCTTTTCAGTAGTTTTGTAAAGTTGAATATGTACAACAAAAGGATGATGGATGATTTAAGACTCTATCTGGCGTTTTAAACCGTTTTACTGGAACATGTTCTAAAAACATGTTTAAGGCCATGTTCAAACCAAAAAGAGTGCAAGAGTGCAATGATATGCGACTCTATGAAACAATTTAGTTGTGTTTTCAACTGTTAACAATACTTTTAAACATATTTCCATGAACATGGTCTAAGAACATCTTTTCAGGAGTTTTCTAAAGTTGAATATGTACAACAAAAGGATGATGGATGATTTAAGACTATCTGGCCTTTTAAACCGATTCACTGGAACATGTTCCAAAAACATGTTTAAGGCCATGTTCAAGCTAAAAAGAGTGCAGTACAGTTTTTGAGATGATAAGCGATACTATGAAACAATTTAGTTGTAGTTGACAAAGAGAGTCAGTTCGAAAAAGTGATGTACTACACACAGGACCTGAGTCCTGGTAGTTAAACCGAAC